>CAJHQQ010002614.1:0-61335 GCA_905132885.1 Moricandia moricandioides
AGGAAGTCTTCTACGTTTAGCTAATTGAAGTTTAATAAAGAAAGTCTTTTCGGTCAATTGCAAAACCAACCTGTTTATCTGAGACGACTGCTAGGGAAGTCTTCTCGGTTTTGCTTTTTTTTTGTAATCAAAGGAAAGTTAGAAGACTGCTGGGGAAGTCTTCTAGTCAAAACACGCAAAAGTTCAATTGCAAAACTAAGCTATGTATCGACCAGAAGACTTCTCTAGAAGTCTTCTTCGCGAACAGATCTGAAATACAATATCGATTTCATACCTTGGACCGTCAGATGACTTGCTTAGGCTTCTCCAAGCACACAGAACTTCAATACTCAAGCTACCAATCCGTTAATCTATGAACATTACAAAGTTTGGAATAAAAATCTTGGGTTTTTTGAATGATTTTTTAAGGAAAGTGAAAGACATGTGGTTTGAATGCACAACAAATGAGATATTAAGAGAAAAATTCGTTTTTTTTTGTCATTAAGACCTTCAAATTGGTTGTTCATGGTAGTTGGGAGATTGATGGCAATGGCAATATTGTAAATATTTGGTGAAGATAAGGATGAAGAGTAAAAGACTAATTTAAAAAATGGCATTTTTGTGAATAACTTGGAAATTTAAGGTGAAGAAGGCAAATAAAAGTTCCAAAAAAATGGTGGGTTAGTTTTGCATTTGAGTTGAAATTTTGAGTCACTTTTGCAAAACACCCTTTAAATATTTTTTTTGTAAAATAACAAATTAATAAATTTCGTAATTAATAGTATATTATTATTATAAATCAAGGTTAACTAAGATTTTATTATAAAAATTCTATATTATTTTTTTTATAAATTCTATAAATATATTCTTGATTATATAAAATAGCAGCGCTTCATGAATTAAATATGATAAAATTATATTAAATAGGTAAATTCACAATTTTTAAAGTTCTAAATTTTTCACTTAAACAAATTATCACTCATCATTAAAATGGGTTAAAATTCGTAACTATATAGTATTTTTATACAAAAAAAATGTATTAACATAGGTTAGACTTATATATATATATATATATATATATATATATATCTACAACTTTTTATCTATTTTGAAACTCTCAACAATATATTGTTTAAAAATGTTTGTATATAAAAATATAATAGTATATAATAAAATTTAGTTCATATACTATTTAAAATATGTTATTAGAAAACTATAAAATTTTAGTAATTCATTTAAAATATTCATGACAAATAACATTTTAATTTTATTTATAACAAAATCTATTGATTTTTTAAAAATAAATACCAAAAAATTAAAATATTTTATTTATAAAATAATAGATTAGATAGTCATAAAAATTCAAAATTCATTTAATGTTCCAAACTCAAAAATAGTTGTGTAATTTTCTAAAGTTTCCTTGAAAAATTATAAATTTTGAAAATAAATATTTAAACTCAAAATCATAATATTAAAATCTTTGACAAAATATAAAATTATAGATAATAAAAAATAAATTTTTGAAATGCACCTCGAAAAACTATTTATATATGTTGTAATAATTAAAGCAATCTATTATTTTGAAGTCTTAATTTAAAAAAATAGAGCTTAATATCATAACATCCTATATCAATAAAATTTACTAAAATATTACGATAGATACTACTATATATAAAATTTACTAAAAAATAGAGCTATCTTAGTTAAACAAAACAGTTTTTTACTTATGAATTCTGTAAAATACTAAAATGATATATGTTAAAGTATATTTTTTTATACAATAAATAAAATTTAAACTATATTATATGAAAAATGTATAAATTAAAGAAAAAACATATTATGAAGAAGGTTCTCTATTTGATTATTTCATATGTTTATTTTATTAACTCGAAAATATATTAGTAAGTAATCAAAATTAATAACAAAGTAAAATGTTTTAAACAAATCACTATATATTAATAATATTAAATAAAAAATATAAAAAATAATATTATACATTTACACAATATATAACACTAAAATAGAAATTATATATTTATAACATTTGTAATACATTTATAAAACAAAAAAAAATTGTTTTGGCCAACATGTAATACATGCCGAAAGAATTGTTTCCACTCAGGAACTATTATAAAGTTCATATTCAGATGATTGTAGACCTTTGTTTCTAGCTGTCCTAATTTATTTTTAACAAAACTTAGGTTCAACCCCGTGAACCTTTAAATTAAAATTCACCTCATTTCTAATTACCAATCAAAATGCCACGTAGATAAATGCATAAAAATTATTAAATATTTTTGAGAAAATAAAAATAGCTTAAAAATTAATATCTTTTAGAAAAATCAAAATCAAACCGCAAACCTAAATCTAAACCGTAGACCCTAAACGTAAATCCTAAACCCTAAACCCAAATTCTAAATCTTAAATCCAAACCTTAGACCCTAAATTCAAACTCTAAACCCTAAACCATAACCCTAACCCTAAACCATAACCCTAACCCTAAACCCTAAACCCTAAACCCTAACCTTAAACCCTAAATCCTAAACCCAAATCTTAAACCATGAACCCAAACTCTAAATTCTAATCCTGAATTTAGAATTTAGGGTTTGGATTTAGGGTCTAAGGTTTGAGTTTAGGATTTAGGGTTTAAGTTTTAGGTTTAGGGTATAAGATTTGGGTTAGTGTTTAGGATTTGAGTTTAATGTCTAGGATTTGGGTTTAAGGTTTAGGGTTTGGGTTTAGAATTTTAGATTTAAGGTTTAGGATTTAGGGTTTAGATTTTGGGTTCAGAATTTTAGGATTTAGGGTTTGGGTTGAGGGTCTAAAGTTTGGGTTTAGTATTTAAGGTTTAGGTTTTAGGCTTAGGGTATAAGATTTGGGTTTATGGTGTAGGGTTTTGGTTTAAGATTTTGGGTATAGATTTAGGTCAACAGTATAGATATAGGTCTAGGGTTTGATTTTAATTATTTGTTTTAAAATATTGATTTTTTAAATTATTTTAATTTTCTAAAAAGTATTTAATAATTTTTATTTATTAATCTATATGATACTTTAATTTGTAATTAGAAGTGAAGTAAAGTAAATTTAAAAATTCACCTTAGAAGGTGAACTTAAGTTTTGTTCATTGATTTTCCTCAGAAACTCGCAACGTTGTTAATTTACAAATCAAGTGAGTACCTCATTAGATGCATAATCCTCAACTTGATGAGGAAGTTTAATAGTTACCAAACCTTTAGCTTGTCTACTTTCACCACATCCGCTGGATTTACACATAATACTTATAGTATATGAGAAATTGCTTCCTTCCTCAGTTACTTGAACTTTGGTGCTTCCCACCCTAACTTTTGGCACAGACGATGAAGCAGTGCCTTTGGGATCTTTTGTTCTTTACCCTGTAAAATTTTACATGTTAAAGAGATAATCCAACAAAATATATGACACCCTCACTTTGTCAGCATAATTGACAATGTGACAAATAGAAGCAGGCAAATGCTTAATAAAAGCATCAAAGCATCAAAGCATCAAAGACATACTACTTCCAATGGTAATTTTAAATCCAAATTGTTACGTTATGAATTAAGCGTTACCTTCTTCCGGATACCCTTTCCAAGATTTTTCTCATTCCGTAGTTCTCTTATAATTTCCTTCTTCTGTAGTTCCTGTAGTTCATGTCGCGAAGGTTCATAAGGCGAACATCTTCTGAGAACAAATCGCCAAGCTCCATGTCATCAAATATATCATGTGACATAACTTATTCTTGTCTACAGGAACTTAAGGGAAGTGCTTTAGGTTGAATTTCCTTAGAACTACAGCTTCCCCTAGGATCCGTGTTGATTACTAGCTCTGATTCCTTGCTTGTTCTTTATCCAGATTCTATTTGTAATTTGATTTGTTGTGTTTGTTTGAGAGATTTGAAAAACGATAAACATAAGAACACAAGAGATTGTGAACCCAGACTTTGTTACCTATTATCTGGGGAGAGATCGAAACTCTCAAGCCAATGCACTAGAATCAGCATAAAGTTCTGGTAACAATGATACAATCCGATCTTAAGACACTGGAGAAGATGGATTGATATTACCTCTGAAATACACTCGAAGTAATTGGATCATCTGTGTAACGTTGTCCGAGTAGCTCCTCCTTCGTCTCCGATCAAGGCGTCAAAAGGTAGAACTCTCTGTCTCTCTTGCTGATTCTCTCTCTTTGGTGATTGACTTCTCTCTCTCTCTCTTGTTTCAGGTCGCACCATGGAGAAGAAGAAGAGGCCGTTAGACCGTTATAACCGTCAAAACGACGCAGTCCAGTGTTGGGCTTAAAGATGGTGCGCAGCCCAGCAAGAAATGAGGAATATGCCTTGTCTGATCCAACTTAAATAAACCGGAGTCAAGTCCAAGCCCAAAAATCTCCACCCCTTGACTTTGGAAAGCTTCACAAAAAACCCTCAGAAGTCTTTTGTTCAATCTCTCTCTCGCTTCCGCTTAGCTCTCTCTTCTCTCTAGAAAGCTTCTACACAAACCACCGTGAAAGAACTCAGCCACTCTGGCAGAAAACTCTTCTTCTATCTTCTTAATCCCTCTGGTAAGCTCCCAAGAAGTTTCTCTTATCTTTCAGCTTTGATCAAATCGAACACAATATATTTTCGATTTATCCAGAAACTGAGATTTAACCCTTTTACTTTCATGATTCAGAAACTCATTCACTCAAACACGCTTCCACTGCATGTCTTCTTAAGGTATTTACCTCGACCTTTCGTGCACATGCATGTATTCTTCTGTCTTCTCCTTTTAGTACTGACAATATATCTTCCTTTCTCTGACTCTGAGTTTGCAGATTTATTCACTAAGAACCTCATCAGACCGGAAGAACTTTCAGATACTCCACCTGAAACCTGAACCCTTCAAGAAAACCAATAGTTTCACTGACGACTCCACCTGAGACTTTAAGCCTCGAGATCAAAACCTTACCTCCTTTTCTCAACGGGTAACTCTCTCCCTATTGTTTGACTTGAACACCTTACTTCACTTAGACTTTATACTGTACATAAACTAACCGATTTCACTTTTGTTTCTGCATGTTGGGACGCTCATGGAATTACCCGGAGTCATGCTTCATCATTAGCAGATGTTCAGAATATCATAGAAAATCTGGAACTTAATACCAGGTACGCATTTATTTAGAAAGTATGCATGATTCTTGGATGTGTGTATATTCACTAGGTTGACAACTCGCTTAGATACAATATCCCGATGAAGTTGAACTGTGTGTCTATCTGTTTAGTTCTCTTGTGATGTACTACATTTTTAGATAACGCAATATCACTCTGAGAATCACAGTGTATCCTTACACTGTCTTGCTTGTAACCTAGTTCTGAGATAATCCTTTAAGCCAGATTGCTTCTTTGCTGCAAGCGTCAAAGCCATAAAATTGGTTTCAGTGGTGGATAAAGCCACCACTGACTGTAATCCTGATTTCCAGGACATAGTATTTGCTCCAACCTGAAAAACGATCCTTGATACTTATCGTCTCTTGTCTAGATTCGTAGCATAGTCTGAGTCTGAGTATCCTTCTACCTTGAATTATGTATAGTCTATGGATTTCTTGAATGTCAAACATCGACCGTAGGCTCTTGCTACATATTTTAGAACCCATTTGACTTCTCCCCAATGCTCCCAACTCAGATGAGACATAAACCTGATGATCAATCCAACTGCAAAAAAAAAAAAACAAATCTGGCCTTGACCCAACAATAGCATACACAAACTACCAAATGCGCTTGTGTATGGAACATCTTAATATGCTCGTACTCTGCTGCTCTTTCCTTAGGATGTAGACTCTTTATTTTGAAATGAGGAGCCATACGTGAAAGAACTGATCTGGCTTCAAACATTCCAAATGACTTTTAAAGTTTCTCAAGGTACTTCTCCTGTGATAGAACTAAGGTCCCTTCCTTTCTGTTGTGGGTGATATCCTTTCCAAGATTCCTAGAAGCTTTGCCTAGGTTTATCATTTCAAACTCTCCACTCAAGCTTTCATTGAGAGCTTTAATTGCTACCTTGTTTCCAGAGGCTATGAGAATATCATCAACGTAGAGTAGCAAGTAAATTGTCTTCTTAGTTTTGATGTCTTTCATGTAAACACATGAATTAAACTCGCTTCTTATGAACTTTTTTTCTTCATTAACCCATCAAACCATAGATTCCACTGCCTAGGAGACTGTTTCAGACCATAAAGCGATTTCCTTAGTAGACAAACCTTATTCTCGTCTCCTTTATTGATAAACTCCTCAAGTTGTTCCGTAAGAATCCTTTCGTTTAGCCCTGTGTAAGAAAGCAGTCTTAACATCCATCTGCTCTAGCTCATAGTTGAAATTCACCACCAGTGATAGGATAAGACTAATAGAGACATGCTTAACCACTGGTGAGAAAATTTCATTATAATCTATTCCTTCCTTTTGAGAATATCCTTTAGCAACCAGTCTTCCTTTGAACCTCTTATCCTCAACCCCAGGAATACCAGGCTTTAGTTGAAAAATCCATCTGCAACCCACTGGCTTTTGATCCTTAAGTCTCTCGATCAAATCCCATATTCTATTCTTCTCCAGAGAAATCATTTCTTCCTTGGCTGCATTTTCCCAAGAAGTCTTTTCCTTTTCTCTCATTGCTTCGGCATAAGATTTAGGCTCTTCAGTCTCTAGTTCCTCTGTGACGTTTAGAGCATATGCAACTAGATTTGCATCATCAAACCTCAAAGGTGCCTTAACATTTTGCCTTCTTTCTCGATCTCTGGCTTCAACATACCCATCCAAACACGAATCTCCTAAACTGACTACATTGCCGCCATCTGGTTCTGAGTCTGAATCATCTTTGAGCTTGAACCTCGAGAGGTATCCTCATCAGATCCTCTCCTAGAGTAGATGTCTCTCCCTTTTCAAATGTTCTTGATGACAGTCCTTAAATAAATTCATCACTAAATCTGACACGCTTTCCCTTCTTCTTGGACTCTTATGTGACCACCTCTTCGTCTTTATCACTAAGCCCATTGTTGACCAGTGTGTCTTTAAATAATTCCTGCTCGTGGAAGACAGCATTCCGACTCGTAGTGCATTTACCTTCATCTTGAATCCAGACCCTGTAACCTTTGGCCGCAAACGGATACCCAACAAATACTCCTTTTACCGCTCTTGGATTCACTTCTCTTGTACCTTGTGAACATATGCAGAACCTCCAAATTTCCTTAAATGAGGTAAGTCGACCTTTCCTCCTGGCCATCTTTTTTCTGGAATTTAAAAATCAATACTTGATCTTGGAGTCCGATTGATTAGATATACTGATGTAGATGTTGCTTCAGACCAAAACTCAGGACCAAATCCAGTTTCTGCTAACATGCTCCTGACCATATCCAGTTTCTGTTAACATGCTCTGGACCATATCAACAATTGTCCTGTTCATCCTTTCAGAAACCCCATTTTGCTCTGGCGTGTAGGTGCAGTTGCGGTGTCTCTTAACCCCAGTATCTCTACAAATCTGATCGAACTTGTAGTTGTAGAACTTGTAATCTGTCTTGACATGGCCTTGAAGTCGGCCAATACTCTGCAAATGAGCTTTCGATCGACAGAAAGGATGCTCTGTCGATCAATGGTCATGCTTGACTTCAACTCATACTTAGCTGAATGTCAACAACTACTGGATATCTCTTCTGAATACTCTAACAAGCTCCACGATCTCCATAATGCTCCAAAACGTACCTGGACCTGTAAAGACTCTAAAACACAGTCCATGCACACATAATAGACTCCAAATAGGTTCCAAATAATGGTCTAAAATTGGTAAATAACAAGGTATATCAACTCTCCTAGACTTAACTTTTTGCTTGTCTTCAAGCAAAACAAAGGTATCATGTGAAAGATGTTTGAAATGCGGGGACTCACATAATGTATAAGTATAACCATCATCCCTATTATATTGCAACCACATCAAATAAAGATAATCAAAGAGAAACTCTATATGCCCTATCCTAGTATAGCCACCAAATACATTTCGTCAGTAACTCAACAAATATTAATTTGACTCAACCCTCTACTGATCTCATTTCTTTGCATAAAAATAAAATGCAGGCTTTTGGTTGGGAGTATCATCAAAGAACATGTGGACTCAACTCCTGCAAATCTGCATACTCATATTTAAAGTCTTTCATGATCCCTTTCTTCCCTCTTTTCTCTTTTCTCTAAATCTTTTTAGATCTCAAATTCAATGGTCAATGATGCTGATACAGTCCATCTTGTCATCTTAATTTTGATTTCTTCTTTCTCACTTTTTTTGAGCAAAGTTACAGGCGAATAGTAGGGTCATCTATAATGTACCTACCCCTCACTTCCAATAATGTGTGATCATTCCTTTGAATTAGAATAATGGGGTCATCGGTAATGTACCTACCCTTTGGTATCTCATGAAATCATCTCAATCTCTTCTTTTATAGATGTTGAAGAGAGAGAAAGTGAGAAGGGAATCAGAAATACACACACTAGTGTTGAAATAAAGAATAGAATAACCAGAGGAAAGAAGTTAGTTCATGATCAAAGGAGAGTTCATTAAGAGATGCCAATTTGGTTTTGTCTGTACAAACTTGCTCCACAAGCTACCACTTGACCTAACTTACCTTGCAAGGCAAGAAATGAGTGGGAAGGCTTAAGGGACGTTGCTTAGCTCCAGGAACCTTAGAATAATCAGTATAATTCAAATGGAAGGATCTGGTTTGAATTAGGCAGAAAAAGTCACATGAGTGCATAAGGAGTTGTGTAGGCTTGTCACTATCACCAAGGAAGGCTGTGCCTCTCCTTTTGTCCCTTTCTATTCTTCGTGGACGTGCCAGACCTTGGCTGTATCCCCTTTGGCCTCTTCTCATCCCCTACATAATTATTTGTTTATGTTTCCATGTTGTAGTAATTGTTTAATCATGTGTAGTACCTATTTAAAGGCTTCTCCATCACTTGTAACATTTAACTAGACAAAAAAAACAGAAGTTTCTCTCTCTAATTTCATGTGCTCTCTCTCTCTTTCTTGTGTCTAAACAATATTCACAATGTAAGGAGTTAAGCATTATGGTTTAGAGGCTGCTTTAACTCTATCTCTCTTAAGGAGTCTAATACTTGTAAAACTCAGTATAAACTCTTCTTTATCTCCTCTTAAGCTCTAGATTACTGATACTAAATCCTCTTCATCTTAGGAACACAAACTCAAAATGTTGTGTTACTTTAGAAGTATAGATTAAAACAAGAGATTCATTGCCACACATAACCAATTTGATGTCTAGGATCTTGGTTATAGTGTTGGCTGTTTAAGAGGATTCAACTACCATTTGGTTGTCTCTTCCTTTGAATGGTGATTTCCTGTTATATGGTTGAAGAGGATTTAGTTGCAAGTTAACTGAATACTCTCTTGACATGAGACAAATACTCATGAATTCCAACATGGTATCAGAGCTTTGTTGCTCTTCATTGGGATCAAACTCACCTCTTTTCTCTCTGTTTTTTGAATAAATCTTTTGTCTCCCACTCTGATATAGTGTAAGCTTCCTCAATACTTGTTAGTATCTTGAATCAAGGTTGAGGAAGAGAAAGATTTCAAAAATGCTTGACCATTATGCTTTATCGACTGGATAATAACTTTCTCTTAATGAAGCATTTCTTTGACCAGTGAACAAACTGTTTTGATCCATTGGTTTCATTGTTGTCTAAGCCACATGAAACACTTGTTCATGTGTTATTCTGATGGTTCTCTTGTTCAAGCCTTGGAAAACATCAGTTCATGAGTTATTCCAGTGGCAAATGTCTAAGATCAGTGGATAAATTGATAGTCCAATGGTCCATTGTGTTTCAGCTAGTAAAGCACCAACTCTTGATGAGTATTGGATGCTCCTGGCTGTTAATGCTTCCCTAAAACTCAAGAAAACAAAGCAAAACTCTGTCCATTAGAACTCTTGAGGAAATTTATATTTTCTATTTTCTATTTTCTATTCTCTATTCTCTATTCTCTCACTCTCTTATTCTCCAAGTTACTTATTCTCCATTATTCTCCCATTCTCTGGCTACTAATACTCTGGTTACATCATTCTCTACTCTCTACTTATTCTCTGGTTACTTATAGTCTCTGTTACTTAAATTTTTATTGTCATTCTCTTATTCAGAATCTGCTTAAGGTTGTTAAAACTGTCTTGAAGTTAAAAATGTCTAAAAAAGAGATTGTCTAGCTTCTGCTCTTAGGGAAAATGATTGTCTTGTTGCATGAATGCTTAGTCTTTGATGATTAGGATTCAGAGAAGTGTTGCTAAGATAGAATCATGAAGATATATGTCCATTGCTTGCTGTACTTGTTTTAAATGTGTTTTTAAAAATCAGACTTTGTGAAAACCTATTTTTTGATCTCTTGTTGTCTACTGATGCTTGTCTTAGTGTTGGTTTGATAGGTTTCCCATGTTGATCAGAGCCTGCACAAGATGCATATCCCTGACCATGGAGATTTGCCCATGTTGTTCAGAGCCTACACAAGATGTATATTCCTGAACCATGGAGAGATTGCTCAGAAGTGACTTACCTGATGCCAAGAGGGTGGAAAGGAAGTACACTCAAGAGAAAATGCCACATTTCAAGCCAAGAGGGTTGTGGTCTCAAGGCAGTGGTGATCATCATTGGCTCTCTTCTTCCAAACTTGACCACATACTCTCATTCTCAGGTCAAGCTTGAGGAGGGGTGTTAATATGAGAAGCCAATGTCCATCTTCTTATGCAAGTGAAGTACCTAAAAGTATACTTATTCTTCTTTGAATAGGTTTTCCCCTTGAGAATTGATGCAAGTGTGTGTGCATTGTTTGAATCAGGTACTTGGACCTCATGAGAAGAGTCTGTTCGTGGATCAAACCCCTTTGATGATGGTTGGATATCAGAAGAAAGGGGGAGAAAAAGAATAAGCCACATGAAGAGTTCCAAGCAGTTTTGAGTGTGAAGCAAGGAAGGCCTTGATGCATGCTTGCCATTGAAGAGAGACCATGATCCAAGGTTTATGAGTCCCTAAACTTGATCACAAGACTCATAAACCCATAGGCCAATCCCTAGGCTGAAGTAGTTGCACTCTTTTACCCTAAGTATTGTTTTATCCCAAGAGGTTTCCCATACTTAGTTTTTTATTGAGGCAAGTACTCTCAGTTCCAAGCTTGCCCAAGGATCTCCTATGGTCAAGCTTGAGGGAGAGTGTTGAAATAAAGAATAGAATAACCAGAGGAAAGGAATTAGTTCATGATCAAAGGAGAGTTCATCAAGAGAAGCCAATTTGGTTTTGTCTGTACAAACTTGCTCCACAAGCTACCACTTTACCTAAATTACCTTGCAAGGCAAGAAATGAGTGGGAAGGCTTAAGGGACGTTGCTTATATCCAAGAACCTTAGAATAATTAGTTTGAATTTAAATGGAAGGATCTGGTTTGAATTAGGCAGAAAAAGTCACATGGGTGCATAAGGAGTTGTGTAGGCTTGTCACAATCACCAAGGAAGGTTGTGCCTCTCCTCATGTGCCTTTCTATTCTTCTTTGACGTGCCAGACTTTGGCTGTATCCCCTTCGGCCTCTTCTCAACCCCTACAGAATTATTTGTTTATGTTTCCATGTTGTAGTAATTGTTTAATCATGTGTATTACCTATTTAAAGGCTTCTCCATCACTTGAAACATTCAACCAGACAAAAAAACACAAGTTTCTCTCTCTAATTTCGTGTGCTCTCTCTCTCTCTCTTTCTTGTGTCTAAACAATATTTAAAATGTAAGGAGTTAAGCATTATGGTTTAGAGGCTGCCTTAACTCTATCTCTTTTAAGGAGCCTAATACTTGTAAAACTCAGTCTAAACTCTTCTTTATCTCCTCTTAAGCTCTAGATTACTGATTCTAAATCCTTTTCATCATAGGTACACAAACTCAAAGTGTTGTGTTACTTCAGAAGGATAGATTCAAACTAGAGATTCATTGACCCACATAACCAGTTTGCTGTCTAGGATCTTGGTTATAGTGTAGGCTGTTTAAGAGGATTCAACCACGAGTGGGTTGTCTCTTCCTTTGAATGGTGAGTTCCTGCTGTATGGTTGAAGAGGATTCAGTTTCAAGTTAACTGAATACTCTCTTGACATGAGACAAACACTCATGAATTCCAACAACTAGTACCTAACAGACTTGTAGAAGGAATCCGATCCGATGTATGCCAAGCCCCAAAGCAAGCAAAATAGTTAATATTAGGTTGGAGATCATGCACTGATGAAGCTCCTCTCAGCTTCATCTCTCCCATGAACGTGGTTAACCAGCCAATACTGTTGTTAAACGGGTGGTACATGTCATCAAGCCTCTTGAAATAGTCATCAATAATCATCTCCTAGGCTATGTAAACTCCTTGTACCATGTTGTCAACTTCTTGTCTGATGTAAGTTGATGTGTCTGTTTTGGCTCTGCGAATGTCTGCTGCATACTCTGGTAAACATAGATGGGTATATTCATGCATGTTGGGTCTCTTAAGAATCTCCATGATGTCCTCTTAGAGACATTGATGATTCTGCCATCCATGGCTCGTGCATTGCCATTCTCATCTATGTAAACTCCATACTCATCTCTCTTCTCCCAACAAAATTTTCTGCGGTTGTTGTTGTCAAAAGCTCTAGATCCATATTCGATGAGACTGTCGATCGACAGTATATGTGTCTTATCGATCGATGATGGATCTTTGGTTTCGTTCAACTGGCTGAAGTCTCTAGACTTTCAAAACTCAAATGTATCGTGCTCAGCTGCTTCTTTTGGGTAAATTTCTTTGTAATCTGGATTGGTGTTCTCTGGTGCCATCTCACCGTATTGCTGTCCAGTGTAGACAATTTCATATGGACTGTCTTCTTCTTTCTGATATGTAGCATGAGTGTCGGTCGATGGTTGAGGTTTCAAATCGACCGATTGTTGTATGACGAGAACATTGACTGACTGCTGAAGTTGGGTATCGATCGATTATGAAGGGTGGGTTTCGTGCAGTGTCTTTACGTAATTGTCATCGACCGATGTCAAGGATTGGGTATAGATCGATGCTATCTCCGAAGACTCCGCCGCTTGCTCGTAATTTCAGAAGCATGTACGAATTAAACTGAAATCATCACCCAATTCTATCAGAGTAGCCTTGTTCTTGACTTTAACGAGTTTCAGACGTTGTAGTAGCTCAACCTGAAGCGAATTCTCAAGCTGCTCAGAGAACACTAGCTGACTACAACCGTCCAGACCAGTTCTACGACAACAGATCCGCCATTCGTCCTCCAGCCTTTCAGCGAAACGATTTTGAGATCAAGCCTGCTTTCTTCAGACTTGTAGCGTAGACGCCTTACCATGGGTTTCCACATGAGCACCCAATGGATCATCTGGAGAGATTTGAGTATCTGGTGACTGCTATTAAAGCCATTGGAGTCCCTGGGGACTATCTCTTTTGTTAGCTCTTCAAGTACTCACTTGCTGGAGAAGCTTCATATTGGCTTAAACAGGGACCGCTGGGATCTCTGACATCCTGGACTGACATCAAGAACACTTTCTTGCGTAACTTCTTTGATGACGCGAGAGCAAAAGATCTAAGGATCAATATTGCTACTTTTTCACAAGAACCTTCAGAGTCCTTTAGAAAATCATGTATCAGATTCAAGTCATACCATAAAGATTGTCCACATCACGGGTTCAACGAAGTGAAGCTTCTTAGAATTTTCTTCAGCGGTATTGGATTACAGTATCAGATGGCTTTGGACACAGCCAGTGAGGGAAATTTCAGCACCATAAGTTCTAAAGAATCTAGGAGATTTATTAAGAATCTGGCATCCAACAGCAGTACCAAGAACACAAATTTTGAGAGGAGGAAAATTTTGAGAGGAGGAAATCAACTTCAGCCGTAAGCAAGGAGCAGATTGAAGAAGTCAAGGAAAAGATTGATAGTGTTCATAAATTTCTCAAGAAGCAGGCTACTTTTGCGGAAGTAGAAGCAATAGAGTCTGGAGAAGATGAGATTGAAGAAGGCGATGTGAACTACATCGATGGGAATGGTTTCCAGAGACAAGGGAATCCAGGTTTCAATAGGAACTCCTATGGGACTGGTCAAAGGAATAACTTTAATAAGAGTTCACAGCGAAAGCCCTTCAACAGCAACCTAAGTTTTAGAGGGACAGTAGAAGATGGCTGTGGATTTCAATGGAAAAATAGATAGTTTTTACCTCGATGTCAATACCACGTTCGAAAAACTCAACACCCATGTGAAGAAGTTGGAGAATCAAGTGATGCAACAAGTGAAACCATTAGGAGGCATGAGAGATTTATTAAGGAGAAATAAGAGGTTGTACAGAAGCACCACATCAATGCACTGATTGATGATGATTTTTGGCAAGAAGTTAAGAGAGAGAAGCTCCAAGGAAGAGATTTTCATGTGGAAAGTTCTATGTCATTCGGCCGTTCTCATTGGTGTCGACCGACACCAAGAAATGACCATTGATCGACAGTGAATCCTGCAGTATCAGTGACTTTGTTTGAATACGCAATGAATGAATTACAGAAGACCAAGATATCGGAGACTCACATAGCATAGTCAGAAAATAGCATAAATTTTTGCATTTCTCTTCTGGGGACAGAAATCTTACAGGAGATAATATACAGTTTTTAACACGGATCGACATTATATAGGATAGTTTAGAACCGAACTCTCACGTCAATATCAAAGCGATATCTCTAGATCCCATTTATTTGTACCCGTAGAGACATACTCAGTCTAATTATGACGAGTAAAAGTTAGAGCTTGCACACTCAGAGCAACCAAAAGATATAAACAAATTCAAGAACGCGAGTTTGTTGCAGTAGGCAGAGTTTGTGCTCTTGTTTCGTACCATGTCTCCTCCGATCCTCATTGACAATTTCAGACAAAATACCATTCGTTTGTCAATACTACGATCTTTCTATTTAATGAATCAGGCTAAGTGAGCTCGCTTTTCTGGAGGTATTAGAACAGTATTTTTAGAGGTGGGAGGAAAAGACCAAGCCTTTGGAGACTTGAGTCATCTGATGTTTCAAACTGGCTTCAATCGCGAGCTAACAGGACAGGCAACGAAATACAAGCTTGACCACATATAAGTCTTCTATCCTACAATACCTAACAACAATTAATGAACCTTGTCACGTATCAAGTGGGACCAATACTTGTAATAACCATCTTTTTAAGTGTTAGTTATCATTTTGAATCGGTAAGTTTACTACGTGACATTTGTTGATATAATTAGAGAACCCTAATGATTGCAAGTTTTTTCCTTCCTTTTAATATTTGTAAAAGTTTTCCTTTTACTATTTAAAGAAATTCTATACTTCTAATTTGTTCGTTTCTATATGAATTGCGTAATATTTACCAACTATTTATATACTACAGACTTAAATTTACATAATCATCACCTGATGATTGCCGTGTCAAATAGCATAGTTTCTTATTTTTATAATAAAATTACAGTAAAGTATCCGAAAAACAAGAGCGAATGTAGGAGGACAAAAGATAAATATGTTTATGGATGGTTTTATATTATGAGAATTGCCAATGTATAAGATGCAACTAGAGACAACTTCAAGAAAGGGCTCAATCCTCCACAAGATTTAGAGAAAAGAGATAAGCACGCCAACCATAAAAGAGAACTTCAATCGATCCTTGAAGGAAGAAAGTGTCTTGGAAAGTTTCGTGATTTGCGCGACTAAAATGAGGACTGTATATATATTAGTGTTTATGAGATTTGTACTGATATAGCATCACTAATCGTATTAGGGCTTACACAGATAGTATATATCAACCCATGATACGAATCGGTCATTTGGTTCGGTAAGTGTGAAGATATATTTGGAGAGCGAAAACTATCATTATTTGAACACATTTTTCAACAACTAGCTGTGATTAGGTGATCTTACATGTAAATTAAAACCACTCCTACAAAATAATAGTAACTATAAGCGTCCTGAGACGCTGCGCTGCGAAGTTGAAACACCGCACGGCGTGTTTATTGTATTTAGTAAGTAAAGTGTACAAATATTAACCTCTACAGAGACATATGTTTGTATTTTTAATATAAATTGATAACATTAATGTTGGGAATGAAGCTTTAATATTTAACGGATACGTCCGTTATCCTGCATCATGGGATACTCAATTGACCACGCTCAAGTCTCATGAAAACGGGAGTGATTACGGGTAAAAGGAGAGATTCCTGATACGTGGATTTTATTCCGCGATTCGAAAAGCTGATCGCTAATGTACGGCATATTAAAACAAATTTCACGGGATAGTAAAAATTTAGTCTGAATTGTGGATACCTCGATACTTTAAATATTTAAAATTTAATTATAGTTATCTATGTAATATTATATATACTTTTATAATAAAAATAACTAAAATTTTAACTATATGTCTTACAACCTTAGTGACAACTGCTTTTAACCCAGTTTTTAATTAAAATTAGATTAGAATTTTAATATTGAGACCCTCATAACGAATGGTTAGGATATAATTTATTTAAGGTTTGTTTAGATTAAAAACAGGGTACACAATACTACTTCAGCAGTTACTGATCTTATATGTTGGAAGTTAGAGTCTATAGTTGCGCGGAATATTTCCTAGACCCCACCCTGAACATCCAGATTCCGGATAGCTTGAAGAAGTCTTTATCGAACTGCCTCCGGACGGAAAATTTGCTATAATCCTGAATCGTAATACTCATAACAACTATATGTAACATAACTGAGGTCAGGAGGATGGATAAAGAGAGAGTATGATATGCATTGACGTCGGATTCGTAAAAAAAAATAGATTAAAACCCAGATGTGGATAGTCACGGGGGATTGAGGAAAGTACTAACCGCGACTAAAAGATCACCCAATACACTGCGTGATATTTGCGACTCGCTATGAGTGATAGTTTATATAAAGATTTATGAGAAATACCCTAAATATATTAACTCAGTACTAATGTAGTTCTATTTAAAATTATACTTAGTTTTTAAAAAAATTCTCTCAAAACATATCCTACATTATCTTAACAATAAAAAAGTGTTCAATTAATCTGGATTATATTCACATACATGAGCTATATATACTATGATTACATAGCAGAATAGATATATATGATTAGAGATATTCTTATAATATTAATGATGTAGGAGATTTCTCACATATTCAGTGAGCCCTAAATATTTACATATGCGCGTGAATTCTGTACTATGGATCAGTCGAATGGCGCAGTTAAGAGAGAAGTGTATCTCAGGATTCGCCAACGCTATGAGAGTAGAGAATATCCCTTTTCTTGCGCAACAAAGCGGATGAGAGTCCCAGATCGAGGTTATTTTATATACAAGACATATTATCTGTAAACCCTGTCATTAACTAATTCAAAGTTGCATATATCTACACAGTAATGGATTATAGTTGAAAACCAAAAAAAATATGAGCTTAAAAATTATGTTGTATCCCATTTATTGAACAAATTATATCAACACACCACCTACGCGGGCGGCGCGGTCCAAAGCTAGTTACTATTCTTAAGTTCCGCAGTTACAAGATGAGTTTTATTTCCATACTGTTAAATGCAACTAGAGCAGGTACTTATTGCGAAAGATTGAGTGTACATAAATAATTGGAATCGTTTCATCTTACACCCTTTCACCAATACACCTAATGACCTATACCTATTGGGGTTTTAAGATAATGTCCACTGTATTCGATATTAATTGAGGACTGCTCATAGTCAATGTGAGAAAGCCTTCTTAAAATCGCGTAGATAACATGACAAGATGTCTCATTTTATGAAACTCACGAGTGTGTGTATTTATGAATTTATGGTCTTATGTCAAGCAAATCATTTAGATTGTGCCTCAGATTGAATTATTAGATTCCACAATATAATTATGGCAATTCTCAATAAAACTATAGTACACTATAACAATTAGTATTTCTCACAATTGGTGAGTGTAGGAAAATGTCTATACACTACGTGAATATATATTAGTGATATATATGGAATTGTTAAATGCGTTATATTGGACAGGAGCGGAAGTCTTATTGTTAGAGAGTTAACACGATGCCGTATAATACTATGTGGTAATATCGCAGAAATTTAAAACGTAAGAATTAATGGAAAGGAAAGTCCCGGAAGGAAGGTAGATTAGGAATTTACGAGAGATTTTTGAAATAATAAAAAAGAAACCCTAGCTACAATATTAAAAAGGACAAAGGGAGTAAAAACGATTAGCATATCATTATTTTGTAAAACATTCTGAGCCATCGCTGAGTATTCATATATAGGTATGCAATATCAATAATAAAACTAATACGAAAAAGATGGTAAAGTATCCAACCGAGACAAAAGTTCCATAATTGTACGTCAGCGAGATAAAACTTTTTGGGTCAAGTTGAACGGAGGCGTTAGCCGATCGAAGCCCAGTTGAAACATCAGTATACTCAAGTCTCCAAAGCCACTTCTTCCTCCATCAAAAATAAATCTCAACGCGTCCTTGATAATAAAGACAGCTTATGTACTTAAGATACGGAAAAGATCATGCAAATGTACACGAGAGACGAACCTACAACATTGCCTCTCCAACATACCAGTTTTCTGAGTAATTCGACTTAATACTCTTTGTGTAGAAGTGGCGAAGGCAAAGCTCTACTTTAACTACTATGCGAAGCTATTAAGTCAACACATAGGAAATCACGAGAATCTAAGATCTCTCGTTTTCTTAGGAGTGTTATCACAAACCCAGCCTACCTCCGAGCACTGATACGCACTAAATGCATAACTTAGCCTAGAGAGTAAAAACTTATCTCTGGAGAAGGAAGGAGATAAGTCTGAGTATACTGAGGGTACTACTTTTGATGAGGCTTGTGTTTTTCCTGTTTCCCATGAACTCGGGAAATCGACGTCGATCGATGGTAACCATCATGCATCGATCGATATTGGTATCAACTCAGTGTCCGAACTAGATTCAGCTTCAGAACGCGAGAGGGAGTATGGTTATCTACAACCTGATGAGTTTGGTATTATGAGAGATCCAGATGGTAAGGCAACAGCTATGGATGGCCAAATTCTGCATGTCACGAGGGAAGATGTGGAAAATATACTTGCGTTGGCTAATGGATCTGGGAATATTTTCGGCCAACAGTCTTGTTATCAAGCATCGATCGACAATCACCATACACCATCGATCGACACACACCAGGCATACCGAGGATACGGTGAAGCTTACAAAGCATACAATGCAGAATACAGAAAATAAGAGCTTATTGAGTTTCGCGGCCTAGCACTGGAAGAAGCTTGCTGAGTATTGAACGTGAAATTAAATAATCGAGCATCAATCAACGACATCTCATTGCCTTCGAACAATATCAGACACAAACAAGAACAAGAACCAAGAGCAGAAGATACATGTGTTGATTATCTTAGACAAAATGAGTTTGGAATTTCAGAGAAACAGAAAGACGTGCACAGGCTCTATATGGGAGAATTCTAAACATACCTAAGGAGGATGTAGCAGATGCCCTTGTTATGGCTAATGGATCAGGAAATTTATTTGAACAACAGTAGCGGTCATCGATCGACGCACACTTACAAGCATTGATTGAGAGTGAGGAACAGAAGAACGGGCTGATCCATAATGATTTATACACTTCCAAACATCCAAAACCAATCGACGATAACCATCATGCATCGATTGATACCACCTTTCAAGGGTGAACCAGTTTTGTACCTCTAATCATTATGGTTCCGGACGTCCACGATCGATCGATTGGAGAAACCCACTACTGATCGACGGTCATATAGAGCATGGAAAGAGAGCTTATGATGCTGATGGCAGAAGAATTTTCCCTTGGGAATAGAAAGATGGTATAACATCTACAGAGATGAGAATGGTAATGCACGAGCTATAGACGGTAGAGTCGTGAATGTGCAAGAAGCAGACATCAGAGCAGTTCTAGAGAGAGTTACTATGTTTGAGAAGAGCTACATATGTTTACTAGAACATGCAGCAAAGATCACTATGTCTATGAAAACACAAAAGACATACAACAGAGCAGAGATTGATGAGACTGTGCAAGAGATCTACAAAGCTTAATGGTTTCTACAAGAGTCTTGATGATGTCTACTATCCTATAGACAAGTGCCTCAACGGTTTGACTACACGCATGGATGAGATGAAGCAAGATTTGGATACTGTTCGAAAACAGCATGCGAATGGAGCAGACAGAGTGACATCGATCGACGTCAGCATCAGGCCATCGATCGATACTGAGTTCGACAGACATAAGTCCGCAGCATAAAAATAATTAGAAGACAGGTTCGATGAGATTACTTTTTCCTAAAGCCTGACGAAGGAAGATATCTCTCAGCAATTGGAGGATATATCATAGACTACAGCTGCTAGACTTAGAATGCTACAGCGCAATTTTGAGAATCTACAAAGGAGAATCCATTCAGTTGAGGTTGCTAAGGAGATCATAAAGAATGAGAAACCCAGAGGAGATGAGGCAATGAGAATCTTCGTTGGTAGATGGTTTCAGAAGAGCAAAGAAGATGTAGACACTTGTTTTCCAAGTGTTGACCCACCTCCATTCTAGTCAGAAAGATCAACCGTTGAGCTTATGACTATAACCAAGAGCTAAGTTGGAGGCAACCCACTGTTTAGTAAGTTTTTATTTAGTTTTTACTTATACTAATATTTATTTCGATTTTTGCTTTTTTTTATAGACAGTTTAAGTCCACCATCGATCGAAACCACAGAGACACCATCAGCCGACAATGGATCGCGACCATCGATCGACCACACCTTCCTATCATCGATCGACACCCTCTTACAGAGAGAGGTATCGAGTTTTATACTTAAACTATTTACTTTTGATTTGGATTTTCCTAAACCAATCCGGGATGGATTACACTAGGGACAATGTAATTTAAGTCTGGGAGAGGTTCGCTAATGCTATTTTTTTGAGTTTTATTTCTATAATTATATAAGTTTTTCAAAAAAAATATATTTATTGAGTCAAGAAGGGGACTATGATTAAGATTTATTATTGACTAACCATGTTATAAGCACCATTGTTAGAAGGTTGTTTGCAGAGATTACTAGAGATACCAAAGTGGATCATCATGCCGCTATATCAAACTTGCTTAGAAAGTTTGAAGGAACCGAAGCTGATTTCCAACATTAATCCTGACATTATTTGCTTGCTTTGGGGCTTGGTATACACTGGATCGGATTCCTTCTGCAATTTTGTGTGCTTCTGATTCCCCTCTCTCTTCCTTTCAGATAAAAAAAGGAGTCGAACAAGATTTGGTGGATACAACCATTAAAGTTTGATTCATATGATTCTAGAAAGAGATTAAAGTCAAAAAGAAGTGAACACGATCTGGTGGCAAAAACCATTAGGGCTTGATTCATGGAAACCTGTCCAAATATCTAAGTCAGTTAAAAAATAAAATAAAATGATACCCTCAAAAGAAGGGAGACAATGACTGAGAGAATTGAGAAGAGAGAGAGGAAATGGATCAGAGAAGACTACCGATGTGCTCAGATACTTGCAAGGGTAAGAGTCTATATTTCATTTTATCGATACTCCCAGGGTAAAACCTGCACTTTTATTTTATGCAAAGAAATTAAATCAGTAGAGGGATGAGTCAGACTAGTATTCGCTAAGTTGTTGGTAGATCGGATTTGGTTTCTATACTAGGATAAGGTATATAAAGTTTCTCTGTGACTGACTGAATAGGATGTGTTGCAAAAAGTAGGGTGACAGTTATACTTAGACATTATGTGAGCCTTCGCTTTTCAAAACCTCTTTCACTGGCTTGTTTGCTTGAGGACAAGCAAAAGGTTAAGTCTGGGGGAGTTGATATAGCCTATTTATTACCAGTTTCAGGCCATGTTATTGGCTTTATTTAGGGTCTATTATGTGTGTATAGACTATGTTTTATGGTCTTCGCAAATCCAGGTACGTTTTGGAGATATATGGAGATACTTGGAGCTTGTTGAACATTTAGAGGAGAATAATCCGTAGCTGGTCAGTTAGAGAGTCGAAGTACAAGACAGTCGTCAATCGGCGACAAAACCTTGTCATCGACCGTTGATACAAGGCCATGATCGATAGATGTTGCACACTTGCCATCGATCGACAGCTAATTCACAGACATCCGGTCTCAAGCCCAAGTCAGAGACAATTGATGAAGATACCATGTACGAGTTTTGACCTAGATTTTAGGGTTTTATATTTATGCTTTATGTATTACACAGAAAGGGAGGGGGGTTCTAGAGAGTTTAGTTTTCTATTATAGTTTTAGAGTTTTTATTGAAGAAGATTCATAACTCCTTTGGGAGATTTGTATTAGAACCCAGTATTTTATGTATGCATTATATTCAGACTATTGTTCTTACTTTAAATAGGTCTAAGTAGTTATCAACTAAGTTTAGGGTTGAATGATAGCAATCATGGATTAGACCAAAAGTAGGATCCTAGGCAAAGTTAATATCCATCAATTGATTTGTGCTTAATGCTTGCATTCTAGAGTAGCTAACTAGGATCTCGAAAGTAGGATATGGATGACTATGAGAGGAGGTTATGTGCCAAAATAGACTCCATTCAACTAGGTTGTTAGGCGCATGCGAGAGCTAGTCTAATTAGCTTGGTGAACATATCAAGTCTCGTTCACACTTCCATCTGATTTCACCATCTATCGACATTAGGCCTTAGCCGTTGATCGATGGTCTTTCATGTTGCTCGCATACGAGAGTTTGAGTTAAAAGAGTCAGAATAGTTAATATATAAGTTCTAGAATATTTACATTTCCGTTCTTCCTATTCTCTATAATCCATTAAGCTTGAAACCCTAGGTTTAGCATACTTACATTTTCATCTAGTTAGTTAATAGCGTATTTCCATATTTACATTATTATCATATTCCATATTTCATCTCCACCTCCTCCTAAGAAATATTTTCTTAAATTGATTAATTGCTACTAATATATATATTTACCTAGCTTAGTCTTTAGAAATAAGAAGTCTAATGTGTGTCATTGCTCTCTGTGGATTCTATACCTAAGTACTACACCTGATCTCCCTTGGCAAGAGTTTTATTTTTGTGTTAAGATTATGGTTAATTTAATAGTTAATCATTTAAGATATTCATACCCTTATAGAAAAATAAACACACCATGTCATTATCCCTCCTGAATTCACCTTGGAACAATCCACAAAAGTGAATGAATCACTGGAAGCCTCCACTTTTAGGCTTAACTTCTCTGCCATAGCTCAAGGCATGATGCTGACTTCTGATCCAGTATCGCAGAGGGCGTTGGGATACTCGTGACCTTTGACCAAACATGGAACCACGAACTTTCCAAGGTCACTTTTCTTCTTGATAGTGATCCTCTACTTCAGCTTCTCTCTGAGGCAATTGAACATGTGCTCTTTTTCCTCATCTTTCCCCTTGGATTCCCTGAAAAAAATCCACAATCTATAACTATAGTACGCTTCATCAAATTGAGTATCTAAAGGAATTTTAAAAACTCTTTTGGGAAAGCCATCATTTGCTTCTCTGCGCAGATGTTTGGGAATCTTCTGCTTCCTTCTAAAGTGTCTTTTGGTTTCCCGTATCAACCATAATTGGATCAAGTGTATCAGTGTTCTGTTCTGGAGTCACTATACTTGGATGTCTGACCAACAAGCTTGCATTCAGACTTGGTAGACGAACTGGTTCTGCTGTTGAAGACCATCGATCGATTTTGACGTCTCGGCGTCGATCAATGTTTGAATACTCACACAAAGCTACAGACTCTGAGGGTTCCGTCGATCGATGTTCAGCAACGGGTGTCGATCGACACCAGTGCGAACTACCGAAAGACATAGCACTTTATGCTCCAAAATCTACCTATTGGAGCTGTTCTCTCTTCACCTCTCGCCAAAATCATCACCTATCAATGCACTGACGTGGTGTTTCTGACCAGATTCTCCCTTCTCCTTAATCAGGGTCTCATGACTTTGAATGACCTCAATTGTCTGGACCACTTGCTTCTACAACTTCTTGACATGAGGGCTGAGAGTCTCAAACTTTGTGATGAGGTTGTACAGGGCATCTATCTTTCCATTGAAATTCATAGTCATCTACTGCTGCTGCTCCTATGCTCTGTCAACCATAGTTTCTAACTTTCTCTCCTGAGTCTCTGGAGGTGGGTTATATAAGAAGATCCGAAGGTCCTGTTGTTGTTGTTGGGCCTATGCTACTATGAACTTTGGTTGTAGTTGCTCCTGTTGCTAAGCTTTGATTTCCATGTCTCTGGAAACCTTTTCCATGATTCTCTCAAAACGCCCAAGTAAGAAGAAGCGATTTATCGTATAACACGGAGACGGAAATCATACAAAAAATCCAGCAACCAAATGGTTTATGAAACTTTTTACGCTTTCAAAAAGCTACACCCAGTCGCAAGATCAAACAAGATCTTTGACCAAAACACAAAATTCTCCCAACATATCCTAACAACGTAAAATTACTTTACACATAGGAAAAACATATTATTGAAAAAAATTGAGACGTCTCAGACTTTTGAAAATATATTTTAAAACTCAAACAAACTACTAGAACAGTCCTCGCGCGACTATAAACTACCAAGTAACTCAAGTTAAAAAATACAAGTATTTGCTCTTGCATCAAATTGGTCGATTGGGCCTGACAGAAAAATCAACCATTCTCAAAACGAATGCTTAGCCCGACATTCTCCTCTCATAGAATTGTCCACAAACATCCAACACAAGGATAATAGCACTATAGAAATCCAAAACTTTGGTCAATACTTCCGATACTTTAAAACTGTTCGGAGAGCTACTCGATTCTCGATCGATGAAAATCACATAAGAGGAGAAATCATCACAGATTTCAATATCGAGACGGACTCAGGTTTAAATAGTTAATAAGTCAAGTAAGCCGGGATCGACCCCGCATACTCCAGACATGAAAATAAACCTAGGTCTTACCTTAACTATACTCTTAACTCTCAAAGGCATAATATCATTGATACGAGATACAAAAACTTGCCTCTTCGTTGATACTTGGACGTTCTAAAATTCTCCAAAATCCTAAATCTCGAAAACCTTCATATTAAGACAACTACAAGTATCACAATCCACTAAAGCATAGGAAATGAGGAACACACACACATTCTCTCGTTTTCGTTGACGTTTTTTCCATTAAAAAAGTGTATGAAACCAAAATCTATTTAATGCCCCAATTGGCGAATACTGACCTATAAACATGACACAAATGGGGAACAGACTCCCCTAAAACACAAGCACCCTTCACGGGTCGAAGACAAAGTTACCCCATATCGAGTATTCACTAACGCCAAGCGGAGCCAGATCATGATCTACCTCATCATCCTCACCCAGAGAAGCAGTTCCGACTTCTTCCGTATCAAGAGAAACGGGAATCGGGGCCCAATTCTCCTCGACTATGCATTACCTTAATTATCATTGTGATGACATCTTTGCCATCTTGTTACGATAGGTGTATTCGATGGCCTGCGTATGCCACAAAGCACCCATCAATCCCCGCCACTCTCGGAAGTCACCAAAAAACTTATGCGTCTGCTTCAACTCTCCAAAGTCGGCCACAAACTAGGATGAGCGATTGTTGAGGGATTGTTGAGGGATTGAGGCTACCTCACTCTTTCCATTTCTATGCGCTCGGTGGAGCATGGAAGCTTTCGTCGACAATAGATCACTCTCGGGAAGAGAACGCACCTCAGCCTCACGTTTTAGGCGAGCATTCTCTTTCTCAGCCTTCTCGGCCCTAACTGAGCCGTCTACTCCTCCAAACAACTAACCCTAAGGGCTTAGTCCATCATGTGATGGCCTTGCAAAGAGTTCCTTAAAGATTTAGGGGTGAACTTGACAAAAAAAATAACCAAGTAGGAAAACTAACCCCCATTCATAACCATGATGCTTTCGCAAACTCCTCTGATCCAGCAGACTATTTATCACCCGCGGGCTGGTTGAACGGAACATTGAGTGAGGAAAGGAAGGTGTGAAGATCGTTCCCAGATCCAAACGACGGCAACGTGGTTTGACTGGTACCACTTCCATCCCCGAAAAGAATATTTCAGAACCAATCATTCGTAGGCAACTCCATCCCATTATCGACAAAATCCCCTACGTCAACGTAACTTGCTTATTCTTGAGAGCTCTTTCCCTCCCCGTCACAACGGGAATGTCATATGGAAAAAATTCTTCCATGGTTGGATCTGAGTCTTCTTCCACTAATGTATGAGGTCGAGCTTGAGATTGATGATACGCGACCACCGCACGAACTTGTTGTAGAGAGAAGTAGACCCAATAGAATGGACCAACGCGAAGGATGTCTCTAACGGTAAATTTGGGAATCGAAATTCACACTGTCGACTTCCGTTGAATTTAGGAATGCAGGGTAAACCCTAGTTTTCCAGAGGTCCCAAATATCTGCTAAACCACACGCCAATCAGTCAGAATACAAAGTAAATATTGAAAAAACAAAGTAAGAATCGAAAAGAGAGCAAATAGATGTCTTATTCCAAATTTGCGTATGAGCGTTTACAACAAGATAGGAGCCTCGGCTATGAGAGTTGTCGGCGAGATCCCTAGTTCTAATAACCTAAGATTGCAAAACCCTAGTTGAGTCGCAGCTCGGATAACTAAAACGGAAAGTTGCCTAAATGCTCTAAGTGCTAAGCTATGTTTGATTTGAGTGGAGATTTTCGTGTCTTTCTGCATCATCACCCTTGAAGTACTTATATACTCCTCCAGAGGCGGTTTGCTCTTTACACTTCTGCCCTTGGTCAAATTTATCGCTTCGCGGAAATATTACCTTTTTTCCTCGATCTTCATGATTATCTTCGGAAACCTAAAATTTATCCCTTCCTGCAAAATAAAAGATAAACCGTCGCAAAGTTTGGGCTTGATTTTTGGATAAAATCGTGAGTGGGCCTTTAGCCGAGCTTTAGACCTCGTCGGGCCATTTTCTGACTTAGGTGTTTCTATGATTTTATCGAAAGAGCATTTCTAAGACGACGTCATCCGAGACTCTGTTTATTTAGTTAACCGTTATCGTCTCATACGATCGACCCAATCCTTTCTCGAGAAAACGAGTTCTTTCTGTAAAGTTCCAATGTCAATCTGGATCGACACGGAACAAACATAAGTTCGATCAATTATCAAAAGAGGGAGATTAACGAGGACGAGGTGAAACAGGAATTATTTGATCCGACTTGCCAAACAGGCGGGTCGAATTGCTCTTGCCATCTAACTCTCCCGTTCCGCGAGTTAGCCTTGTCCAACTCCCGGTATGGGCGAGTTGGTCGTGTTGTGTCTACATAACTCACCCGTACGGGCGAGTTGGTAGGTCCGTTCCGTCCAACTCGCTGTACGGGCAATTTTGCTGGTCCATGCCGTCCAACTCGCCCGTATGGCGAGGTGGTCGATCCGTGTTCCTTTATTTTGAGTTTTGGACCGGTGACTTTTTTTAAGTCAGTTTCGAGACTGCATCCGTAGAGAAACACAATTTTAGATGCTGATTTCAAGAATACCATTTTTGACCCCAACAGTTAGCCCCCCAGCTTGCAAGTTTCGAGCACGATTCTTGCGGGCGAGTGAGGGTGTTTAATCGGAATTCGTTGTAAAAATTGACTTTTCTCGAAAAGTTATGTCCGATTATTTTAATGCGGAAAATACTTCATCCTTTATTTTTTTTCTATAAATATAGCCTCCCATTTCTCATTTTCTCAACACTCTCTAATTTCCTCAAGTTTGCTTTGCTTTTTTGAAAAAAAAAAATTCTCCTGCCAAAATGTCTTCTTCCAGTAAATTTTAGAGGAGTGGTGATGTCGAAATGAGCAACGCTGCTGGTGCGACTCCGTTGGATTTTCCTACCACTGGAGCCGTCTTGGCTCATATTACGAAATTCCTTTTTTTCCAGAGAGAGTTGGCTCATCGTGAGGACGAGGAGACGGTGAACCCTGCACGTGTCACGCCTCCGAGATCTGTAGCTAGAGCGGATACCTTGGCCCCCGAGGTTCCCCCGGTGGGCGATGTTGTTCCTAACGGAGGGGAGGTTACCACGCATGCACCGACATCCAAAGTTCATCCATCGGGTTCCTTTACGACCCCGGTTCAGGAATCAATCCCTCCTCCCCCAGTCAAGAAGACGATCGTCTTGGGGTTTTCTGGCCTAGTTGATTCCGGCTTCTACGACGAAGGGTCGTAAGAGACCCTGCGTTAATCCAGACGTGTCTAAGAAAAGGAGGGGCACCAAGGAGCCTGAGACTGACTCTCTGCCTGCGACGGTTTCCAGACATCTTGCTAAGGTATAGTTTGAAAAAATCTTCTTCCTTTTTCATCACTTTCTCCGTTCCGTGCATCGACTAATTCCTTCCCTTTTTCCCAGTTTGTCTCGCTTATCGATGGGATATCAGTGAGTGCAGGTTGGAGGCTGGCCGTCTTGCTAAGGATTTGGCGGAATCGCGAGAGATATCTTTGCAGTTTGAATGGAGGTTGACGGTTAACGAGGATGCCCACTCCCTTGAGATAGCCCACTTCGAGTCTCGGATTGGTGAGTTGGAGCGGGTTCTTTCGGAAGACTGCTGTGGGAACCGAAATTTGAACTGTCGATTTCTGTTGAATTAGGAACGCAGGGTAAACCCTAGTTTCCGAGAGGTCTCCAATATCTGCTAAGCCACACGCCAATCATTCAGAATATGAAATAAATATTAAAAGACAAGGTGACAATCGAAAAGAGAGCAAGTAGATGAATTATTCCGAATTTGTGTATGAACGTTTACAACAAGATAGGAGCCTCGGCTATGAGATCTGTCGGCGATATCCCTACTTCTAATAACCTAAGCTTGTGAAATCCTAACTGAGTTGCAGTTCGAATAACAAAAACGGAAAGTTGCCTAAATGCTCTAAGTGCTAAGCTATGTTTGTTCTGAGTAGAGATTTTCGTGTCCCTTTGGCATCATCACCCTTGAAGTACTTATATAATCCTCTAGAGGCAATTTTCTCTTTCCCCTTCTGCCCTTGGTCGAATTTATCGCTTCGTGGAAATATTCCTTTTTCATCGAACTTCATGACTATCTTCGGAAACTTAACATTTATCCTTCGATCTTGACATTTATCCTTCGATCTTGACATTTATCCTTCGATCTTGACATTTATCCCTTCAAACTTAACTTTTATCCTTTCCTACAAAATAAAATATAAACCGTGACAAAGTTTGGGCTTGATTTCGGATAAAATAGGGAGTGGGCCTTTACCCGAGCTTTAGACCTCGTCGGGCTGTTTTTTAACTTAGGCGTTTCCACGATTTTATCGAGATAACATTATTAAAACAACATTGTCCGAGAGTTATGATCTTTCATATGAGACGTGTGACTCTAAGTGTTTAGTTAGTGGTTACCATCTCATACGATTATCCCGATCCTTGCTCGAGAAAATGAGTTCTTTTGGTAAGGTTCCAATGTCAATCCCGATCGAGACGGAACAAAGATTAGTTTTCGATCAAGTATCAAAAGAGGGAGTTTAAAGAGGACCAGGTGAAACTGGAATGATCTGACTTGCCGAACGAACGATTCCGATTGCTCGTGTCATCTAACTTGCCCATTTGACGAGTTGGCCGTGCCGTGCCTACCAACTCGCCTGTACGATGAGTTGGTCGTGTCATGCCATCCAACTCGCCCATATGGCGAGTTGACCTTGTCCAACTCACCATATGGGCAATTTTGTCGATCCGTGCTGACCAACTCGTTCGTATGGCAAGTTTGGCCTTGTTGAACTCGCCATATGGGCGAGTTGGTTGGTCCGAGCTGACCAACTCGCCTATATGGCGAGTTGACCTTGTACAACTCGCCATACGGGCAAGTTGGTTTATCCGTACTGACCAACTCACCCGTACGGCAATTTGGCCTTGTCCAACTTGCCATACAGGTGAGTTGGTTGATCCGTGCTGACCAACTTCCCCGTTCGGGGAGTTGGCCTTGTCCAACTCGCCATACGGGCGAGTTGGTCGATTCGGGTTTTTTTCTTTCGAGTTTTGGCCCAGAGACTTGCGTTAAGTTGATTTCGAGACTGCATTAATATAGAAACATGATTTTGAGAATACCATTTTTTTTGTCCCCAACAAACGCATTGTCCCAGTAGGGTTTCGACGTTGATTCCGTCGTAACCGATTTTGACCTCAATAACTGCTTGCTCGTTGCTTAAATCGAAAGAGGCAAAAATTGCTAAGTCTTCAGAATTGCACCGACTAAAGCGTAAGATCAAGAGTGTGGAAGAATCGTCGGTTGGTGCGATTGACAAGGCTGGGGAGATCGTTTGTGCCGAGTTTTGGACCCATCTGGCAAGGATCGCTGACTTCCTTGATTTGTTTGCAGTTTTCCATGTTAGGGACTTGGCCCTTGCGAGCATCGAGGGAGGGATGCAATAGGTCCAGTTGTTTAATGGTGATATGCTCCGTCCCCGCGAACTGAGAACGCCAAGCTTTCTGTTCGCAGAGCTGAGTTAGCCGACGCAGATGGGGACTTAGACCTGATCCTCGCAGGCCTGAAATCTGAATGTATCTTCCCACGTTGCTCAGGGGGCGCCGACGGTCAGTGTCCTGCAGCCAAGGAAGGTGCAGGCGAGGCGGTTCCGAGTACGGAGGGGATGATTGGTGAAGTTGAGGCTCTGCGTGCGGAGGACGATTGAGTTCGCAGTCTCGTATGAGACTTTGTTTATTTTAATGTTATCTGTTTGTGTTTTGATCCGGCCGAGTGTGGCCATGTTTTTATTACGTTACTGGCTGCTTGTGGCTTTGAATCCCAGTCGCTTCTGCGACCCTTTTTTAAATGTACTTTTTCCTTGTTTTCCAAGGTTTTATCGAGTATCGTTACGAGCGAATAGATTTAGACTTCAAGTATAGAGGTGAGGATACGAGTTGTCATCTCGCGCTTAAATCTTTTGCTGATCGTCCTATTCGTTGCTCGTTCGGGATGTTTGAAAGTTTTTCAAGGTTTCGAGAGCGATTAGATATGGGCGAAGAGAAATACTTTTAGTATCTCGTATCTTTTTGATATCATGCCTTGAGACGTTAGAGACTAGTGTGCAGGGTTTACGGCAAGACCTAGGTCTAATCACGGTTCTAGGGGGTGCGGTGACTACTCCGACTTACGTTTCCTGTATTTTTTTTTACCTGATTCCATCCCGCTTTAGAGTCCGCGATATGTCCTCGGCTTAGGTGACTCGTATGGTAGAATTGAGCATCTCTCCGGGGACAATTTTTAAGCCTCCCGAAAGTGCTGACCAAAAATTTGGATTTCTTTTATATTGCTATTACCCTTGTTTCGGGTGTTCGAGAGCTATCTCGACGAGATGGCTTAGTCTGTTAGGACGTTTTAGAGTTTTTTTTTTGATCAGCAACGAACTTATTGGTGGAAATTACCGTTTTTGATTCTTCGCGAAGGATACATGTTAAGAAGGTGTGCGTGTTTTATAGTTGTAGATAGATGGTTTTTAGTGTAAGTATTTTATTTAGGGAAGTTTTTACGACATAGAAAGGAGTCCTTCGAGCGTTAGCAATGTCTCACTACGTCGATGGTTGAATTTTTGTGTCAATTTTGTGGGAGGTTTTCCGAAACATTTTCGAAAAAAGATCAAATCCAGAAGTGAATAGTTTTAAGTTTTTTTGGGAGTATACTAGTATACGTATACGTACCCACTCCCCCCCCTTTTTTTTATATGAGGGGGGGGGGGGGCAGCTGGGCTGGCCTTGCGACCAACTGCCGAAGTATCCTTTTCAGGGATCAAGCAGTCTCGTAATTCAGTGCTAAACATTGTTTTAGAGGTATTATTTCTTGAGGTGCATCGCATTCTAAGTTCTCGGAATTTTGATATCCTGCATATTCGCGATTTCGTATGAGGCCGGTCGGACGACCTTTATTACTTTGTTGGGTCCTTTCCAGTTTGCTCTGAGTTTTCCAGCGTTTCGTTCGGTGGTGTTCTGGAAAAAATTTCAAAGGACTAGGTAACCTTCTTTGAATCTGCGGCTTCGTACGTTTGCGTTATAGTACTATGCAGCCGATTTTTAATAATTTTGGATTCGTATAAGGGCCTGATCCCAGCGTTCGTTGATCAGGTCGAGTTCGTCGAGCAGCATCAGATTGTTTGACTCTTCTCGTTCTGGGAGTAACCTTCTGCGCACTCCGGAAAACTTGACCTCTGCTGGTATCATGCACTCTGCTCCGTATACAATGGCGAACATGGTTTCTCCTGTTGTGCGTCTCGAAGTTGTGCGATGCGACCATATGACTCCTTCAAGTTTGTCGGCCTATCTACCCTTCTTAGTGTCCAAACGTTTTTTGAGTCCATCAAGGATGGTTTTATTAGTAGTTTCGGCCTGGCCATTACATTGAGGGTATCTAGGGCTTGATTTTGTTAGTTGTATCTACCATTTTTCGCAGAAGGCCTCTAATCTAGTCGAAATGAATTGAGACCCACTGTCTTTTACGATTTCATATGGGACTCTGTGCCTGCAAACAATATTTTTCCATACAAAGCTTTCGACTTTGACGTCCTTAATGCTTGCGTAGGATTCTGCTTCCACTCACTTTGAGAAGAAGTCCGTCAAAACCAGCAAGAACCTTTTTTGTTTCGACCTATGCATGGGCCCGACTATATCCATCGACCATCGCATGAATGGGTATGGTGCCGAGATTGATGAGTGGACCTCTGCTGGTTGATGGATAGTTGGGGCTTGCCTTTGGCACTTTTCGCATTTCCGCGCAAAGTCCTTGCAGTCTTTGATCCTTGTTGGCCAGTAGTGTCTGTGGTGTTTTATTTTGACTGCGAGAGATCTTCCGGCAGAGTGATTTCCACAGGAACCAGAATGGATCTCTTCCATTAAATTTCGTGCTTTTTCTCCTTCTACACAGGTCATGAGTGGCCCTGGAAATCTCCACTTTTATAGTTCTCCGTCAACCAAGACGTATCGTGTGGCTTGGGTTTTAGTCTTTCGGGCAGCCCATTTTTCTGCCGGGAGTTCTCCGTTGGTAATATACGCAAGGATTGCCTTCGTCCGAGGTTTGTTGAATCCGTATTCTATTCGCCTGGATTCTTGTGTGGTTTGATCATCGACTTTGCCAGTATCGCCGTCGGGAGAGTCGATTAGGTTTATGACAACGGGTGGTCTGACGCTAGGATGTTCTATGAATTTTACGGGAATCACACTGCTTAACCCTGGGTCTGAACTGGATGCTAGGGCGTCGGCCTAAGCGTTTTTGGCTCTCGAAACCCGGGTGAGCGCAAACTGGTCGAAGCTTTGAGCTAATTCTCGAACGAGTTTTATGTAGGCGTCCATTCGTTCGTCTTGTTGCTTCGTACTCCCCGCTGAATTGATTTGCCACGAGTTGGGAATCATAGTAAGCGTGAATCTTGTGTATTTTCAAGCCGTGTGCCAATCGTGATCCTGCGATCATGGATTTGTACTCAGCTTCGTTGTGTGAGGCGTGGAAGATTAGTCGAAATGATTGTTGCAATACTTCCCCCGTTGGTGACACGATTCGGATTCCTATCCCAGAACCTTTCTTGGATGAGGATCCGTCGACTTGGAGGGTCCAGGTTGAGTCGGGTTCTCGGCTGGCAGTGCATCCCGCAGGGAGTTCTACTAAGAAATCAACGAGTACATGTGATTTTGCGCAGCTTTTTGCTCGAAACTCAATGTCGTAGTCGCTTAGTTTTATTGCCCATTTTGCCAGTCTCCCAGATTGACTGGGACTATGCAAGATAACACGCAGTGGGAATGATGTGAGTATTGTGATCGTATGGGACTGGAAGTACGGCCTTAGCTTTTTTGCTGACATTACTACTACAAGTGCCAGTTTTTCCATCATCGGATATCGTGTCTCTGCATCAAGCAAAGTTTTGCTCACGTAGAAAATGGGGTTTTGCTCGCCTAATTCTTCTCGGATAAGGACACCGGTTACTGTCATGGTTGATACAGCGATATACAGGAAGAGCGGTTCTCTTTCTACAGTTTTCGCAAGTACCGGGGATGTAGTAACCCACCCGAAGGGATAAAATGGTCGAGATCGACAAGTTGGAATTTGGAGCCAAAGTTTTGGGGATCAAAGTAGGATGAGGAATTTTTAGTTTTGTTCAAATAAAACTTGACATGGTTCGTAGAAAATGGAAGAGTGGTCGAGCATCAACATGGTGGTAGAGTCGCGGGCGATAAGGATTGATCGGGAAATTTTGAAGTACAAGGTGGTCGAAGAATTGATATTGAGTGAACCATGAGACGAATAATATGCTCTATCATTTTAGGCAATGTCTTCGATTGACCAGACGGACGATTTGGAAGCATAACATTTTTGGAAGCATGACGTTTCGGAAGCTCGACTTTTCTTAGGCACGAAATTTTGGAAGCATATTAAGCACGGCGTTTTGGAAGCATATTAAGCACGGCGTTTTGGAAGCATATTATTTTGAACATCGAATATTATTTTGAACATCGGAAGCAAGATGGGAATTAAGCACGACGGGATCGAAGCATGACGAGAAAACCCAAAATTGGGCAAAAACCTTAATTTCGGTATTGTGGAATTTTTTGGGGAAGCCGGAGGCTTGGGAAATATATTTCGTTAAGGTCAAGGATTTTTTGGAGTTTATTTAAATTATTCAGAGCATTAGGATGGGCATAGAAAATATAATTGGGATTGATCGCGGGTCAAAAATATGCCGGAAGGACCGAAATGAGTCGATTGGACGGGGAAGAACGAGGTGGCTCGTTGCATGAGATCAAAACGTGGTATCAACTGTATAGCAAGCTAAGTGTCAACAGAAGCACGAGGTGTCGTCGTGCATGGAGCTAGTATATGCGGCTTGACATGTTGTAGCACGAGGTGTCGTCGTGTATGGAACCAAAGCATGCAGCCAGCCATGTGGAACTGGTGTGGCGCCCTGCATGAGTTTCAGTCATGCAGAATGATATCTGGGAGGAATGGTGGTTCCCTGCATGATACTTGAGCATACTGCGAGACATGTGGAGCACGAGGTGCCGCCGTGCATGCGTCTGGAGCCATGCGGAGCGACACACGGGCTGCCACAAACATGAAGCTGATTGCTTGCTGCTTCCTATAAATACCCCCACGACCCCTGCTCATTTCAACACATGCAGAACATTTCAAAGAACCTTAAAAACGTGAGAGAAAGTAGAGAGAGAAAGCAAGAGTTTTCGATAGTTTTTGAGGTCAGTTACTACACCAGTTTGGGTTGACACCTAGAGGAGTTTTTGTTTGAGTTGAGAGTTGTTCAAGGGATTCCATACAGGTTCAAGCACGCCTACGAGATCTGTTTGGACGGGAAGCTACTTGAAGATTCCAAGAAAAGGTTTTGGTGGAGGATTAGGGCAAGGGTCAAAGCCACAACGAACCAAACACTGTGAGTCATGGCAATTGTTTGTTAAGTTGTTTTCATGCAGGTTCCCGCTATTGTTAAGCTGAACCATGGCAGGAGACCGGGTCTAACTTGGTAACGGTTTGATTATATAATTATTGAGGTTTTGAATCATGATTGATTGATTAGTAGCATGCTTAGTTATAGCATGCTTTGATTAGCGATTAGGTTGCTTGGTTAATTAGGGAATGCTGAATGCTTATATAATACTGCTAAGTTTTGGTTAGCTAGGTTCTGGAATTGATTCATTGTTAGGTTGTTAGATTGCATACTTAGTTATTGCTTAGTGAACACTTAGATAACTAGAAGGCTTGGTTAATTTCTAGGTTGATAGATTGCATGCTTAGGTGAATATTGTTATTGCGTTCTTATCTATTTGCATGCAGGGATTGTTATGATTTTTTGTTATTGTTGTTGTTTAGGTTATTAGATGTTAGTATTAGGGAATCTAGGCCACATAGGCCGATTCACTAGTACATTTTGTGTTGAGTTAGTATTAGGAGATCTAGGCCATATAGGTTGAATTCCTAGTTAATGTTGTACCAAGGGTCATAGGCCATATAGGCTAGACTGCTGGTACTACTTGATAGTGTCGAGTTGTGCCAATAGCTTGCCCGATCAGCAATGCTAGGCTTGTGTATTGGGAGTTACGCGGCAAGGAAAGTTACGTAATCATGTCCCTACGCTGCTTGGCAGAGAAATTGCATAAAGCATGCTCTGTACGGAGAGGTTGCTAAAAAGCATGCTCTGTCATGTGGTATCCTTGGTGGGTGCTACATGTTAGTTTGCGGCAAGGAAGGTTTCTAGAGTATGTCCCAACGCGGCTGGGCAGAGAGGTTTCATAAAGGATTCTCTATACTGAGAGGTTGCTAGAAAGCAAGCTTCATCATGTGACACCTCATCGGGGTTACATGTCAGTTATATTGGATTTTCTAACACGTGTGCCTTTGTGGCTGCGAGTTGGGTGTTCCGTGGTTGTGTAAGTAAGGAGAAAGATCGAGTGGGGTTGTGTAGTTAAGTGTATAGGTGTAGAGAGTCTTAGCATATATCCCTTTAATTATGCTAACGGTTTATTAGGATCCGTTGCTTATTTTAGTTATGATTATAGTTGAGTCACTCGGGTTTCCACGGGGGAAGTCTCGAGTGATAATTGTTATTATTGTTGTGATATTAGGTTAACTCCTCGTCTTAGATTTTTTGGGGTTGGGATGGCGAGGGGTTGTATTTGCTAGTTCGGGGTCTGACTCACTGAGTAACACTAGGTTACTCATTAAACTTACCTATCGTTGGAGGAAACCTTAGTGGGAGACCGGGTAGCAAGGAAGCTAGACTATAGGAGTACCGGAAGTACCTTGCCTTTCCTAAACGGTACTTGTTTAAAAGTATTTTGACTCGATATTGGCACTATGCCTGGATCCATCTGTAATCTTTATCTATTACTTGTAATGAATATTTACTATAATCAATAAAATTGATGTTTTATATACGTTACAATGGCTCTCTTGATAAATAGACTTGTCTGGTCTAAACACAACATTAGCTCTTGGTGCTGGTTGCAAAGCCTTAGGCCTCGATCTATTGGAACCGTTAACTCTTGGTACGGTTTGCAAAGCCTTATGCCTTGATTTAGCGGGACGTGTTAGTGGATGAACTGGTCTAAGTTGCGTATTAAGTTCTGTGACATAGACCGGATTTTCCCTAGCATGTCATGTAGCGCTTCCGGACCATGGTGCTGGGTTGAACGGTCTTTCATGTTCTTGTTTGATTGTTGGCTGGCCGGTTGGCCTTTCAACTCCAACCCTTGATGTGGGACGGATCGTCGGTCATGTTCTTGTTTTATTGTTAGCCGATAGTTTGACCTATGCCTAGGACGGTTCGGGGGTGTTACAGAGGTGGTATCAGAGCATGGTTTCGTCCAGACTTCCAAAACCTGCGTTTATAATCGAATTTCAAATGTTTTATCGAGTTAAAAGGAGGCGAAAGGCATTAGGGATCCGGTCACGTCCAGCCATTTTGGGTAAGAAATTTAGAATTTAACTTTTCGTTGGTTGTAGTTGGATAATTGGGGTGCAAGTCAAGGTAGGCAGTGGGGATGGTCGTCAAGGGTTGGTCGAGAATATGGAGATTCAGAACAAGGATTTTCTACTGGAAAAAGAATGGGTCACAGAGATATGAGTCAACGGAATGAAAATCTGTTGTCAACAAGTCGTGGACATATTCAGTCACAAATGCAAACGATTTCACATTCAAATGAACAATCGAGACAAGGAGGGAATCAAGAGGCTGAAGTTCCACCGGGAGGATTAGTAGAATTGTTTACTCAAATTTTACGGCAAGCTTCAAGGAACGCCCAATCTGAGGAAGCCTTAAACATGGAGTATCTGAAGATCTTGAAGGCAATGAAGTGTTTGGAGACGTATAAGTTTAAATGAAGAATCAACACTTTTGAGGCTGAGGAGAGGATGCACAAGATGGAGACCAACTTTGAAGCAATGATGTGTCCAGAAAAATACAAGAAGAGAATAACTGTTTACTATCTACAAGAAGATGCTCGTAACTGGTGGGAAAGTGTGGAACGTCAACATGGAAACCATATTATATCTTGGGAAATATTTCAGATGGAGATTAGAAGAAAATAATTTCCACCGGAGGCAAGACATCGACTGGAGAGACAGTTCATCAATCTTACTCAAGGAGATAGGACAGTACGGGAGTATGAAGCGGAATTGACAAGACTTCATCTTTATGTATTGAACGGTCAAGAGGACGAACCAACAATGATCCAGAACTTCATGTATGGATTGCGATCTGAACTAGGTAGCAGACTTGCAGCAGGCAACTTTTGAAATCTCACAGACTTAGTCGAGAGGGCCGTAAATGTGGAAGTTGCGGTAGCAGCAGAAGCCAAGTCTGAACCAGAAATAAACGCCTTTGGTGGCCAAAAGGGAAAACCGATAGTTGAGTTCAGAGAATCCAGTAAGCAAGGCCTAACCAGGAAAAGATTCCATGACTCAAAATCTTGGAATGGAAACCAAGACTGTTTTACTTGTGGAAAAGTCGGTCACATTGCTCGACACTGCATGGCAGACCAATTTGAATTAACCAAAGAACATCCCCCACTTTCCCTACTGGACGACAGACCCCCGAGAAAGAGGAAGCATAGGTAGCCTATATATTTAGGAAAACCTTAACCTTCAAGCCTGCGAGGTAAGTACGGGTTCTAACTTCCTTGTTTAAATATTTATTGCCTGATTGTTTGTGATGTGTAAGAATATTGGTTTTAATTCTTGTTCTGTGCTACTACACTAGAACTTGTTGTTAGTGTTCTATTTGTGTGTAGGGACGTTGTGTCAGGTAATGACCCCCGAAGACCAAACCCTTGAAGATTGATAGTTCGATCAGTAGTGTTATGATTGTTGGACCTCATGAGCGGATTTACTAATGATATGCTTTGGTGGCTATGTTGGGTTGCACGTTTGGTTCTAATGAGATATCTATCAAAAGGACATGATAGATATAGAAGATTTGATCATCAGACGAAATCAAGATTAAAGAAATGGCTAAGCACGAGTATCGTATCTATCGAGAGGACAGGATAATATCATGCAGAATGAAAGTGTTACGGAAGAGTAAAAGTAAGAAGATGACTCAGTGAGATTGAAGAGACGTGAAGCCGACTATGGACATTGAGGAGGACACTCAAGGGACAGTAGTAGATAGAGTGAAGAGATTTGGAATCAGTTAAGAATGAGTGAACCACGGGAAGTCAAGAAGTAAAAAAAAAAGGAAAGGATTCAAGACCGAGGGGATGCTTCAAGATGTATCAAGGTAAATCGAGTCCGGGATAAGAAGTGTGTGCAGTGAACCAAAGCAATCAAACGAAGACATGAAAGGCAAGCCGACGAAGAAACACGTCAAATAACCAAGACCACAAGAAGTAATCCAAGACGAGATTGACATCAAACAAACTAAGGAGGAGCAGATTATGCAGCTATACAACTGGACATCTAAGAATTCGAGGACGAATTCTATTAAGGGGGGAGAATGTAGTAACCCGCCCAAAAGGATATAATGGTCGAGATCGAAAAGTTGGTATTTGAGCCAATGTTTTGGGGATCAAAGTAGGATGAGGAATGTTGAGTTTTGGTCATATAAAACTTGATATAGTTCATAGAAAATGGAAGAATGGTCGAGCATTAACATGGTGGTCGAGTCGCGGGCGATAAGGATCAATCTGGAAATTTTGAAGTACGAGGTGGTCAAAGAGTTGATATTGAGTGAACCATGAGACGAATAATCTGCTATACCATGTTAGACAATGTCTTTCATTGACCAGACAGACGATTTGGAAGTACAACATTTTTGGAAGCACAACGTTTTAGGAGCACGACGTTTCCGAAACTCGACGTTTCTTAAGCACGAAGTTTTTTGAGAAACTTCGTAAAATATTATTTTGAACATCGGAAGCAGGACGGAAATTAATCAGGACAAAAATTAAGCAGTACGGGAAATAAGCACGACGGGATCAAAGCACGACGGAAAAACCTGAAATTGGGAAGAAACCCTAATTTCGGTATTATGGAATTTTTTGGGGAAGCCGGAGGCTCGGGAAATATTTTTCGTCAAGGTAAAGATTTATTTGGGGTTTATTAAAATAATTCAGAGCATCAGGACGGGCATAGAAAAAATAATCGGAATTGATCGCGGGTCAAAGATATGCTGGAAGGACCGAAATCAGTCGATTGGACCGGGAAGCACGAGCTGGCTCGTTGCATGAGATCAGAACGTGGTATCAACTGTCTTGAAAGCTAAGTGTCAAAAGAAGCATGAGGTGTCGCATTTCATGGAGCTAGTATATGCGGCTTGACATGTCGTAGCACGAGGTGTTATCGTGCATGGAACCGAAGCATGCGGCCAGGCATGTGGAACTGGTGTGGCGCCCTGCATGAGTTTCAGTCATGCAGAATGACATCTGGGAGGAATGGTGGCGCCCTGCATGATACTTGAGCATGCTGAGAGACATGTGGAGCACGAGGTACCGCCTTGCATGCTTCCGAAGCCATGCGGAGCAACACACGGGCTGCCACAAACCTGAGCTGATTGGTTGCTGCTTCCTATTAATTCCCCACGAACCCTGCTCATTTCAACACATCCAGACCACTTCAAAGAAACTTAAAAACGTGAGAGAAAGTAGAGAGAGAAAGCAAGAGTTTTTTATAGTTTTTGAGAGTTTTCGAGATCAGTTACTATACCAGTTTGGGTCGACGCCTAGAGGAGTTTATGTTTAACTTGAGAGTTGTTCAAGGGAGTTCATACAAGTTCAAGCACGCCTCTGAGCTCTGTTTGGACGGGAAGCTACTTGAGGAGTCCAAGAAAGGGTTTTGGTCGAGGATTCAGGGAAGGGTCAAAGCCACAACGAACCAAGCACTGTGAGTCATGGCAATTGTTTGTTAACTTGTTTTCATGCAGGTTCCCGTTATTGTTAAGCTGGACATAGCAGAAGGCCGGGTCTAACTTGGTAATGGTTTGATTTGATAATTATTGAGGTTTTGAATCAGGATTGATTGATTAGTAGCATGCTTAGTTATAGCATGCTTAGATTTGCGATTAGGTTGCTTTGATGAGGACATTCCAACTGAACCAGAACCAGATCTAACCAAACCTGACATCCTAGACATGATCACTAAGATGTCCCAACCAGAAGCTGCCCAAGAAGTGTCAATGCCTATTGTGTTCAAGGGACCTATGACTAGACAAAGAGCTAAGATACTTCAGCATAAGTTTAATGAGAGCATGATTGTTGCCTTTGATCAATTTTAGGATAATCCAACTGAGGTTAAGCCAACTGGTGAACAAGTTGATCAAGAACCAAGTATCAAGAATGATGGACCAACCGAGAAAACTAAGACCGCAAGTGAAGACCTTTGGCCATTCACTCCGGATCAAACCCACAACAACTTGATGATCATTAGCATTGAGGATCAGCACGTCTAGCATACATTCTGGACCAATCAAACCGACCCAAAGGTAAGAAGGTATGTATTTAAATTCACATTTTCTAACGGTTTGATTGTTTTGCAGTTTTGGTCCTTTGTTTTCCTTTTTATTTGAATTTTATTCTTTAGTTGGCTTTCACGCATATTAGGGTTTTTGTATAGTCCAAAACTTTGCATTATTTGTTTCAAAGACCCTTGAAGGTACCACGGTAATGGACATCTATATAAGTCCCCTATAAACCGTTTGTATTTGGCACGCATGATATAAAACTAAACCTTTTCCTTTGTGAAAACCCTAAGAGCTCTAGCAAGAACTCGCCTCCCTCCTCTTTCCTTGTGAGTCCAGAACCTCCATGGTTTAGAGGATAGTGTTGTATCACGAGATTTCCATCCCTCGTGTGGGGCACTTTGATTCCCTCAAGTTACTTGTTACTCTGATCCATTGGACGATTAGATCCTCCTAACCGGATCAACCCTCGTGTAGATCAACTCCATCTCTCTTGCCTCGGGCCATACAGCCTTTGTTAGCCTAGGCTTGTATCATTTCTGGTATCAGAGCTGAAGTTCCTTCAGCATCAGGTCGTATCCATCCTTGTCTCTTTTATTTTCATTCGGTTTTAGTATCATTCCTGTTTTTGCATTCATAAATCAAAAACGTATAAAAATCGTTTGTTCTTGTTTCATTTAGTTTATGTCTTGCATAATCTTAGAAAAACTCCATAAGAATCACTCGTTCGTGCTGCATCTAGTTATCTTCTCATAAAAATATAAAACCCATAAAAGGAATCGAATTATCATTGTTGCATTTAGTAGTTTCATCTCGGTCCAAACAGAAAAAATCATAAAGAGTGTGTTCATCCTGTTCTTCATATTGCTGTCAAGTTTATTGTCGTAGATCCTTAGCTTCGTTCAAAAAGATCATTAGAAATTGTTAGGTAAGTTGCATATCCAAGTTTTCCAATTCTGGTCGAGTTTTCAAACTAAGTTTCCTTTTCGGGTCGATAGTATCGCGGGTTTCCTTTCTTGCTGGTCGGCCTCCCTTTTATGTTTATTGCTAAACATTTAAAAAAAAAATGAAACAAGAAACATTCCAATCGAGTACCATCCATCCTTACCATTCTTTTCTTTGTTGTGCTTGTTACATAAAATTTCTAATTACGTCCTTGTTTCTTGTTAGGTGTTGATCGTATGGCCGCTATGGGAGATGATGTACAATCGGCCTTGATGCAGGCTACCCACGACCTACAAGATGAGATGAGGAATGTTAGGCAAGACATCGGCACGGTCCGACAGGATTTGGGTGATAGGCTTACCCGGATTGAGCAATGACCAGTTCCTAGGCCCATGCGGCGAGTTGACTTGGGGATGGCTCAAAACAATCCTTTCCCACCCGGAGCACCCCCACGGAGGACTGGAGTTCATATCCATGACAACCCCGGCCAAAGTACCAGGGACCAACGCCAAGAAGATGACCCCGGACCCCATCCTCAACCAAACCCAAGGAGGAATGAGGCTCCAAAAGATTATGGAGAAGAAGAAGAGGAGGATTACAACCCACCTCCACGAGCACAGCTTACTAAGGCTCCCTAGTAGAACCAACTGAGACCACTTGAGTCTTGGATCGACATGAAGGATCTAATGCGCCAACGGTTTGTCCCACAACACTTCCACCGAGACTTACAAAGGCGTTTCCGGACCCTTAGACAAGGGACTAAGTCAGTAGAGGAATACTATGAAGAGTTTGAACGTTTGAGGAACCGACTTGGACTTAATGAGGATGAAGAATCCATTATGGCTCAGTTTGTGGATGGGCTAAACGACCGGATCAGCAGCAAGGTGGAAAGGCATAACTACTTAGACTTCAAGGATCTATTCCACCTAGCCATTCAGGCCGAGCAACACATCAAGAAGGAGTCCACTAGGAGTAAACCACAAGCTGCTTGTGGATCAAGCAACAGCTCCCACAACTATCCAAAGATAGTAGACAAGGGCAAGGGGATTGATATAGGCCATCAGCACAAGAACCAACCTACTGAATCCAACAAAGACACCAGGACAGAACCTGGTAGGAGTACTAACCAACAACGTTCCAGAGACATCACTTGCTTCAAATGCAAAGGGCGAGGGCATATGGCAAGGGAGTGCCCAAACCAGAGGGTCATGTTGCTCACTGACGAGGGATATCAGTTCCATGATCAAGATGATCCGATGGTCCAAGAAGAATTTGGGGAGATTGAGTATCCGGATGTGGGGAAAAGCTTGATGATCAGGCGGGTACTTAGTGTCCAAGTGAAACCAGCTGAGACCATCCAAAGGGAGAACATATTCCACAGCCGATGTACCATCAGAGGCAAGGTATGTAACCTAATCATTGATGGTGGGTCTTGCACTAATGCTGCTAGTGCCTACATGGTAGATAAACTTTGCCTAGAAAAGACTAAGCATCCTCATCCATATAGACTAAGGTGGCTAGATGATAAGGTTGAACTTCAAATTAAAGAACAACTGACCATCCCCTTTAGAAATGGTAAGTACTAAGATGAAGTAGTTTGTGATGTAGTACCCATGCAAGCTGGACATGTTCTCTTAGGTAGACCGTGGCAAAGGGATAGAGAAACTAAACATGATGGTCGATCTAATATGTACACATTCATGCATGATAAAAGTAAGATTAGCTTAGCACCTCTCACACCAGAAAATGTCCACGAATTACACTTACAAATGGTTAAGTAATAGGAGAAATCTGTCAAGTCTAACTTTCTTATTAGGCCTAGCTATATCCGGAAGGCTGCTGCTATCAAACACACAATGCTACTAATGATCTTTAAGGAGCTTTTCAGTGCAGGTTCTGTTGAATTGACCCTTCATCCAGAGGTTACTAAACTTCTTGACAGGTTCAAGGATGTGTTTCCAGAGGATATCCCACACGGCTTACCACCACTTAGGGGCATAGAGCACCAAATAGATTTCATACCCAGAGCTGCCTTGCCAAAGAAACCAGCCTATAGGGTAAGCCCGGAGGAGACCAATGAGCTAGAAAGGCAAGTCCAGGACCTATTAGATAAGGGGTATGCTAGGGAAAGCCTTAGACCTTGTGTCGTACCAGTATTGTTAGTACCCAAGAAGGATGGGACATGGAGGATGTGTGTAGACTGCCAAGCCATACACAACATCACTATTAAGTATAGACACCCCATATAACGCCTTCATGACATGTTATATGAGTTGAGTGGAGCCACAATATTCTCCAAGATAGACCTTCAGAGTGGGTACCACCAGGTTAGAATGAAGGAAGGTGATGAATGGAAGACTGCCTTCAAGACCAAGCAAGGTCTCTATGAGTGGCTAGTGATGTCATTTGGACTCACCAATGCTCCCAGCACCTTCATGGGCCTCATGAACCATGTTCATAGACCCTACATCAGTAAGTTTGTTGTCCTATACTTTGATGAAATTTTGATTTATAGTACCACTTTATTTTAACATGTGACACACCTTGAGCAAGTACTAAATACACTTCGGCAAGAAGGACTTTATGCACTGATAAACTTGTTTTCCTAGGCTTTGTTGTGAGTTCACAGGGGTTAAAGGTTGACGAGGAGAAGGTGAAGGCAATCCAAGACTGGCTGGAACCAACCAACATCAGCCAAGTCCGGAGTTTCCATGGCCTAGCAAGCTTCTACAGGCGGTTTGTTAAAGAATTCAGCAGTATAGCTGCCCCCCCCCCCCCCCCCCCCCCCCCCCCCCCCCCCCCCCCCCCCTTACTGATGTAGTAAAGAAGAGTGTTGGGTTCACATGGGAAAAGGCACAACAAGACGCCTTCCAAACACTTAAGGACCGCCTCACCCATGCAACAGTCCTTGTTCTCCCTGATTTCAACAAAACCTTTGAAGTGGAGTGTGATGCTTCTGGAATTGGGATTGGGGCCGTATTGACTCAAGGAGGGAAACCAGTGGCCTATTTCAGTGAGAAGTTGAGTGGTGCTACACTAAACTACCCAACGTATGACAAGGAGTTGAATGCAATAGTGAGGGCATTGGAGACATGGCAGCACTACTTGCTGTCCAAGGAATTTGTAGTCCATACTGACCATAAAACATTGGAACACCTAAGGGGTCAGACCAACCTCAAGAAGCGACTTGCTCGGTGGATGGAGTACATAGAAACCTTCCCCTACATCATCAAGTACAAGAAGGGAAAGGACAACATTGTAGCCGATGCACTCTCAAGGAGACATACTTTGATTGCCACAATGGAAGCCAAGGTGATGGGATTTGAATTCATTAAGGATCTATATGGTGAAGACCCGGACCTTGCTGAGATCTATACTGAGTGTACCACAGGACCCCAAGGGAAGTTTTACCTACACGAAGGGTTTCTATTCAAAGGCAGAAGGCTATGCATTCCACAGTGCTCATTGAGGGACTTAATCACCTGAGAAGCTCATGGAGGAGGACTTATGGGACACTTTGGAGTGGATAAAACTGGCTGTGGTACGAGAACACTTCTACTGGCCTCACCTAAAGAAGACTATTGGATCCCATTCCGCAAGATGTGTGACTTGCAAGAATGCCAAATCCAAGGTGCAACCACATGGCCTTTATATGTCCATGCCAATCCCCACTGCCCCATGGCTGGACCTATCTATGGACTTTGTACTAGGCTTGCCAAAGGTACAACATAAGGACTCCATCTTTGTAGTGGTTGATCGATTCTCCAAGATAGCACACTTCATACCTTGTGCCAAGGTGAATGATGCATCTAAGACAGCTGACCTGTTCTTCAAGGAGGTTGTGCGCTTACACGGAGTACCTCGGACCATTGTATCCGACCGGGACAGTAAATTCCTCAGTCACTTCTGGAGATCCTTATGGAAAAGGATGGGGACTAAGCTCTTATTCTCCACTATATGTCAGCCTCGAACGGATGGCCAAACCAAAGTGGTCAACCGGACCTTATCCACCCTACTCAGGGCCACCATTGGACGGAACATGAAGACTTGGGTCGAGTGCATTCCCTTCATAGAGTTCGCCTACAACCGAGCTCAACATTCGGCCAGAAAGATGTCATCCTTTGAAGCCGCCTATGGTTTCAATCCAAACACCCCCTTGGACCGCAAACCACTACCGTCATCTGAGGTTGTTAGCTTGACCGGAGAAGCTAAATCCAAGTACGTCAAGGAACTCCACCAGAGGGTCACTGACAAATTAGAGAAGAGGACTGAGCAGTATACCAGGCATGCCAATAAGGGTCGCCGAGACATTGTATTTGAACCAGGAGAATGGGTTTGGATACACATGAGACAAGAAAGGTTTCCAAACCAGAGGAGATCCAAGTTACAACCAAGAGGAGATTGACCATTCCAAGTGATTGAGAGAATCAACAACAATGCCTACCATCTCGACCTACCAGGTGATATGAATGTATCTTCTACGTTCAATGTAACGAACTTGTCTCCTTTCCCTGCAGATGAACCATTTTTGAGGTCAAAACCTTTTGAAGAGGGAGGGAATTATGAGGACATTCCAAGTGAACCAGAACCAGATCTTACCGAACCTGACATCCAAGACATGATCACTAAGATGTCCCAACCAGAAGCTGCCCAAGAAGTGTCCATGCCTATTGTGTTTAAGGGACTTATGACTAGACAAAGAGCTAAGATACTTCAGCATAAGTTTAATGAGAGCATGATGCTTGCCTTTGATCAATTTCAGGATAATCCAACTGAGGTTAAGCAAACTGGTGAACAAGTTGATCAAGAACCAAGTATCAAGAAGGATGGACCAACCGAGAAGACTAAGACCACAAGTGAAGAACTCTGGCCATTCATTCCGGATCAAACCCACAACAACTTGATGATCATTAGCATTGAGGATCAGCATGTCTAGCATACATTATGGACCAATCAAACCGACCCAAAGGTAAGAAGGTAAGCATTTAAATTCACATTTTCTAACGGTTTTATTATTTTGCAGTTTTGGTCCTTTGTTTTCTTTTTTATTTAAATTTAATTCTCAAACTTCCTTAGTTGGCTTGCACGCCTATTAGGGTTTTATTTTAGTCCAAAACTTTTTATTATTTGTTTTAAATACCCTCGAAGGCACCACGGTAATGGACATCTATATAAGTCCCCTATAAATCGTTTGTATTTTGGCACGCATGATATAAAACTAAACCTTTTCCTTTGTGAAAACCCTAAGAGCTCTAGCAAGAACTCGCATCCCTCCTCTTTCCTTGTGAGACCAGAACCTCCACGTTTTATAGGATAGTGTTTTATCACGATATTTCCACCCCTCGTGTGGTGCACTTCGATTCCCTCAAGTTACTTGTTACTCGGATCCATTGGATGATTAGATCGTCCCAACCGGATCAACCCTCGTGTAGATCGACTCCATCTCTCTTGCCTCGGGTCATACAACCTTTGTTAGCCTAGGCTTGTATCATGCTTGGTTAGTTAGGGAATGCTGAATGCTTAGATATTACTGCTAAGTTGTGGTTAGCTAGGTTCTGGAATTGATTGATTGTTAGATTGCATACTTAGTTATTGCTTCGTGAACGCTTAGATAACTACAAGGCTTGGTTAATTACTAGGTTGATAGATTGCATGCTTAGGTGATTATTGCTATTGCGTTCTTATCTGTTTGCATGCAGGGATTGTGATGATTTGTTGTTATTGTTGTTGTTTAGTTGTTTAGATGTTAGTACTAGGGAATCTAGGCCAAATAGGGTGATTCACTAGTACGTGTTGTGATGGTGGAATTAGTATTAGGAGATCTAGGCCATATAGGTTGAATTCATAGTTAGTGCTGTACCAAGGGTCGTAGGCCATATAGGCTAGACTGCTGGTACTACTTGTTAGTGTCGAGTTGTGCCAGTAGCTTGCCCGATGAAAAATGCTAGGCTTGTGTATTTGGAGTTATGCGGCAAGGAAAGTTACGTAAGCATGCCCCTACGCTGCTTGGCAGATAGGTTGAATAAAGCATGCTCTGTACGGAGAGGTTGCTAAAAAGCATGCTCCGTCAAGTGGTATCCTTGGTGGGTGCTACATGTTAGTTTGCGGCAACGAAGGTTGCTAGAGTATGTCCCTACGCGGCTGGGAAGAGAGGTTGCATAAAGCCTGCTCTGTACGGAGAGGTTGCTAGAAAGCATCCTTCCCCATGTGACACCATATCGGGGTTACATGTCAGTTATAATATTGGATGTTCTAACCCGTGTGCCTTTGTGGCTGCGAGTGGTTGTGTAAATAAGGAGAAAGATCGAGTGGGGTTGTGTAGTTAAGTGTAAAGGTGTAGAGAGTCTAACCATATATCCCTTTTATTATGCTAACATTTTATTAGGATCCGCTGCTTATTTTAGTTATGATTATTGTTGAGTCACTCGGGTTTCCACAGGGGACGTCTCGAGTGATAATTGTTATTATTGTTTTGATATTAGTTTAACTCCTCGTCTTAGATTGTTTGGGGTTGGGGTGGCGAGGGGTTGTATTTGCTAGTTGGGACTCTGACTCACTGAGTAACACTAGGCTACACATTAAACTTACCTATCGTTGCAGGAAAACTTAGTGGGAGACCGGGTAGCAAGGAAGCTAGACGTCAGGAGTACTGGAACTACCTTGCCTTTCCTTTTGTAAAATGGTACTTGCCTAAAAGTATTTTGACTCGATATTGGCACTAGGCCTGGATCCATCTGTAATCTTTATCTTTTACTTGTAGCGAATATTTACTATAATCAATAAAATTGATGTTTTATATACGTTACAATGGTTCTCTGATAAATAGACTTGTCAGGTCTAAGCACAACATTAGGTCTTGGTGCGGGTTGAAAAGCCTTAGGCCTCGATCTATTGGAACCGTTAACTCTTGGTACGGCTTGCAAAGCGTTATGCCTTGATTTAGCGGGACGTGTTAGTGGATGAACTGGTCTAAGTTGCGGATTAAGTTCTGTGACATAGACTGGATTGTCCCTAGCCTGTCACCTAGTGCTTCCGGACCATGGTGCTGGGTTGGACGGCTAGTCATGTTCTTGTTGTATTGTTGGCTGGCCGGTTGGCCTTTCACCTCCAACCCTTGATGTGGGACGGATCGTCGGTCATGTTCTTGTTTGATTGTTGGCCAGTGGTCCGACCTATGCCTAGGACGGTTCGGGGGTGTACAGGTGGAGTGGCCAAGTAATACTTCAGCTGTTGGAAAGCCTTATTGCATTCCTCGGTCAATTTGAATTAATTTTTCCCCTTCAGAGTGTCGTTGAAGGGAAAACATTTGTTCGTTGATCGAGAGATAAATCTTTTTAGTGCTTCTACCCTACCGGTCAATATATGTACCTCTCGTTTCGTTCTTGGAGAAGCCATTTCGATAAGCGCGGTAATCTGTTTCGGGTTGGGTTTGATCCCACGGTAGGTCACGAGGTAGCCCAGGAATTCTCCCGATGCCATTGCAAACCTGCACTTCGCCGGATTCAGTTTCATATTGTGGAGTTTTTGCCTTTCAAAGTATTCTCGAAGGTGGGTGATATAATGTTGTTCTTCGAGGGATTTTACGAGCATATCGTTGATGTAAACCTCCATTGTTTATCCGAGTTGTTCTGAGAACATTCGGTTGACGAGCCGTCGATAAGTCGCGCCAGCATCTTCAGAGAAAATGACATTACCTTGTAACAGTAAGTGCCACGGTCAGTTATGAAGCGGTCTTTTCTTGATCGTCGGGATTCATTCTAATCTGATTATACATAGAGAAGGCGTACATAAAGGACAGGAGTTTGTTCCTTGTCGTTGCTTTGACTAAGCGGTCGTCGATATGTGGCAGCGGGAAGCTATCCTTTGGCATGCTTTTATTGAGATTGGTGAAATCGACGGAGACTTTCCATTTCCCGTTCTTCTTTTTGACAACTACCGGGTTAGCGAGCCAATCGGGTACTTGAAATCTGTTAAAGACCCGAGTTTGAGGAGTTTTTCGACCTCGATGTTAACCGCTTTGGCGCGTAAGGTCCCAATTTTCATCGTTTTTTGTTTGACGGGTCAACGTTGAGCTCCTGACATGTGACATTGCTGTCAATCCATGGCATATCTTCCACGGTCCATGCGAATGTGTGCGAGTTCTCCTTCAGACAAGCTATAAGCTCAATTTTCAGAGACTCGTTCAGGTTCGCACCAATCTCTTCACAACGATCTGGGAACCCTTCGTCTAGACATACCAAGACAACGGGCTCGCGGGTTGGTTCTCGTTTCCCATCCAAATCTTCGGCTGCTCGCGACTGCTAAAAGATTTCAGTATCGTCTTGTTCAGGCGTGTTTTCAATGGCAGATGATTTCTTTTTCTTTTTAGGTGGAAATTCAGCTAACGGATTCTTCCGTTTTGACTCTGCAGCAAAGTAAACTCGCGAAATTCTAAGATCTCCCCAGATGGTCTTGATTCTGCGCGGGGTCGGGAACTTGAGGCACATATGATACGTCGACGGGATTGCTTGCATCGAGTTCAACCATGGGGTCCCTACGATTACGTTGTAGGATGTGGGTTGATCGATGACAAGGAAATCCACAACTTTTGACACGCTCCCGGCTTTTACCGAGAGGTTGATCGTGCCGAGAGTCATGGTAGCTTCCCCAAAAGCCCTACTATCGGGTTTGGATCTGCCACGATTCTGGATAAGTCAATTTTCATTCGTTCGATTGTGTATTCAAAGAGTATGTTGGCCGAACTTCCGGTGTCGACTAATATCCTTGTGACAACGATATTTTGGACTGTTAGCTCGATGACAAGGAGATTATTGAGAGGTTTGACTGGGTTGGCCGTTAAACTTTCCTTGAAAGAGATGACACAGCTGTCCGTTTTGTCGGGCATTCTATGTCTCAACCGTTTGGTGGTTTTTTGAGTTTGATAATCCGAGATCCCCCTCCTTCTACCGCCAAACTGTGGGAACCAAAATTCGCACTTTCAGTTTCCGTTGAATTAAGAACGCAGGGTAGACCCTAGTTTCTTAGAGGTCCCAGATATTTGCTAACCACACGCCAATCAGTCAAAATACGTAGTAAATATTGAAAAAACAAAGTAAGAATCAAAAAGATTGCAAATAGATGTCTTATTCTGAATTTTCGTATGAGCATTTACAACATGATAGGAGCCTCGGCTATGAGAGTTGTCGGCGAGATCCCTAGTTCTAATAACCTAAGACTGCAAAACCCTAGTTGAGTCGCAGCTCGGATAACAAAAACCGAAAGTTGCCTAAATGCTCTAAGTGTTAAGCTATATTTGCTCTGAGTAGATATTTTCGTGTCTTCCTGCATCATCACCCTTGAAGTTCTTATATACTCCTCTAGAGGCGGTTTGCTCTTTCCACTTCTGCCCTTGGTCGAATTTATCGCTTCGCGGAAATATTCCTTTTTCCTCGATCGTCATGATTATCTTCGGAAACCTAACATTTATCCCTTCCTGCAAACTAAAAGAGAAACCGTCACAAAATTTGGGCTTGATTTTTAGATAAAATCGCGAGTGGGCCTTTAGCCGAGCTTTAGACCTCGTCGGACTGTTTTCTGAATTAGGCATTTCTACGATTTTATCGAAAGAGCATTGATAAGATGACGTCGTACGAGAGTTAGGATCTTTCGTATGGGTTATGTGACTCTATTTGTTTAGTTAACCGTTATCGTCTCATACGATCGTCCCGATCCTTCTTGAGAAAACGTGTTCTTTCGGTAAAGTTCCAATGTCAATCCCGCTCGAGACGGAACGAAGATAGGTTCAATCAAGTATCGAAAGAGGGAGTTTAACGAGGACAAGATGAAAATGGGCTGATTTGATCCGACTTGCCAAACAGACGGGTCGAAATTCTCGTGCCATCTAACTCGCCGGTTCGGTGAGTTGGCCTTGTCCAAATCGCTGTACAGTCGAGTTGGTCGTGTCTTGTCTACCTAACTCACTCGTACGGCGATTTGGCCTCGTCCAACTCGCCGTACGGCCGATTTGGTCTGTCTATTCCGTCCAACTTGCCGTACTGGCGAGTTGGTTGGTCTGTGCCGTCCAACTCACCCGTATGGCGAGTTGGACAGTCCAACTCACCGTACGGGCAAGTTGGTTGGTCCGTTCCGTCCAACTCGCCTGTCTGGAGAGTTGGTTGGTCGATCTGTGTTCTTTTTTTCGAGTTTTGGCTCGGAGACTTTCGTTAAGTCAGTTTCGAGATTGTATTCGTATAGAAAATCGATTTTTAGATGCTGATTTCGAGAATACCATTTTTTACACCAACAGTAAACATGTCTATGGGATATGGCGGAATAGGATGACAAACTGCAAAACAAAGAAAATAAGTACTTGGTCAGACATCGGCAAAAAGAAGGATAATAAAGTATCCAACCGTGATACCCTTGGGATCCCATCTACGCATAAAAATGGGGGTGCATTCTTCCGCGACACGGGCGCTGTCTATACAGACAAAGAAATAATGTTTATGCCAGCTGTGAAAGTTGGAAGTAAACCCATTGATCAACACCATGTGACTCCTCGGCTTAATGCAACATGTTAACGGGAATCTTGTGTCTTGTGGAAACATAAAAGCCTCAAGATAGTCTGCACTAAGAGCCATCCCTCGCTCGAAACTCAAGACTATGATCCCAATGAGATGCAGAAGACCGGTGGGGTAAAGTTGACTTATCGATAACTCAAAGCAATCCAAGAACCGAATTACGATCTTCGAGATTGGAAACCACAAACACAGATTAAAAGATGCACCTCATAGTACGTAAACTAACCCCGAGGGGGAGCATCAGCGCTTTCCCCATATCTTTGAATTCGGAACTCCACCTCTTCCAGAACTTGGCAGAAATGTTGGATGGTGGCGAGAAAGGAGTATGCGAACTGACTAGTCCATCAACGGCTCCTCTAAAGAAAGGTCTCGCTGGGCACCACGACTTAGGTGGTGGTGATTCCATACCGCAGGTAGCACGCGGATATGCAGCGACCTCTTTAGGGTTGATGGAATGCGGTATGGAACACGACTCTCGGAATGAATTCTTCATCTCGAACACGTAAGCTCTCGGGAGCAAAATAAGTAGGCAAGATGTCCTAAGATACTCTCTTACTAGCTGACATAATGAAAACAATAAAAGAAGAGGAAGAGAGAAAAAGATTTTCTACCTTAAGGAAAGTTTATTTTGGAAGTGGTCAAGTAAAGAATTTGATATTTACTCCACATACTTATATGGAGAGAAAACTTACTCCACATAATTTTTACTCCACATAATTTTCTACCATAATATGCTTAAAACCTCGCAAGAACATCACAATGATTCTCGCAAACTGGGAGCCTAATTGTTGGGGTCACAATCGGTCACGACAAAAACAAGTTTTGAAACGACCGCAGAAATGTTTTCTCTCTTTTAAGTAAAAAAATCGAGCGAGAACTAAAACCTCGTAAGATTCGGAAAATAAAAGTAACAAACTCTCGCTCGATTTCTCGTAAAACAACCGCCATAAAAAAAAGATAAGACGATAAACCAACATGTTTTGACGTCTAATAAGGAAACCAAATCGCCTCCAAGTATCGTTGCCAGCAGAAAACAATGCCTGCTCCTCGTCATCCTCTCCATCAATTCTTGATCGAACTGATATTTATTTTGTCTTGATCAGAGTTTCCGTTGATGTTTTGCTATCAAGATGGCAAAGACTTGTTTTCTCATAAAACTTCAAATCAATCGTATAAAATTCTAACGGCTAACACAAGGAAATTGTTATCTTAACTATACGATTGACTTTAAAACTTCGAGGAACCAACATAATAGAAATCAGCATTGTATGGTAGGAGATTTCTCCAAAAGAAATCGTAAGAACCTTTAAGTCGAAAGATAGACTAAAAAGGTCTAAAACGCGCACGGTAAAAGCCCACTTACGAATTTAGACGAGAATGAGCCAAAACTACAATGATGGTTTACTCGATTTCCACATAAGATAAATGGAAGAGAAGATAAATGTCAAGTTTCCAAGATAATCATGAGATATCGAGAAGATAACGAAAACGTTTGAAAATGGATAAAGTTTAATCAGGTGAAGAGAAGGAAAGACGACCGAGCTTGGATGCAAATATAAGAGAAACCAAGGCAAGAGACTCAGACACACAATAATTTTGAGAAAACTTAGAGCAATTTGGGAAACATTTGTTTTCGTTATCGAGCTGCGACTCAACTATGTCTTAAAGTCTTAGGTGGTTAGAACTAGGGAACACGCCAAGAACTCTTGCGGCCGAGGATTTTACTTGTTGTAAACAATCATATTCAGATTCAGAATAAGATGCCATTGCTCTATGTTGGGTGACAGCGTGCGGGTTAAGGTGTATGTTCTTATTAATGAAATATATCAAATTAACCCTACGAACTACTCTTGCCAAGAGAGGTCAAATTGCAGTATTTAGAGATCAAATCCACAGAGAGCCAGGAAACACAATAGATTTCTATAACTCTAATGGTTAATCTAGGCAAACTATAAATAGTAATTTTTGGTTACAAATCTATCATGAATAAGAAATTATCTAAAATACTAAGCGAATGCAAATATGGAAAAAGCGGTAGATCTAGGGTTTCAGGAAAGTGAATTATAATGGTTAAGATGCATGTAATTATTAATATGTGAGAATAATAAATGTTAACTAGTTCGACCCCCTCTTGTCCAAACTCTCATATGCGGACATAGAAGTGCACCGCCAAAAGAAGGCTAAGGCTTGATGTCGGTCGACGCTAATAAGACATGAAGTTTGGTCACTGTGTTAATTAGATTAACTCTCGCATTCATCTAACAATCTAGCTCAATGGAAGCAATTCTGGCACAAAACCTACCTCATAGTCGTCCATGTCCTAAGTTCAGGTTCCTAGTTAGCTACTCTAGAACGAAAGAATTAAACACAATTCCAAAGATTGATATTACTTCATCCTAGAAATCCTATTTGGGGGCTAATTCATCAGTATCATTATGAACCTTAAATCTAACAGGTGAATTACTCAGACATGATAAAAAAAATATGATGAACTGAATAATATAACGAATGGAATAATAAATAGGGTTCAAGTACAAACTCTAAAGGAGTTCAGATCTTCTCCCTTAAATATTAAAAACCTAATGCAAGAAAACTAAAAGCTGTGAAATTAAAGTACTCTCTCTCTCACTCTCTTTTGCCTAAACAATGGCAGAACCCATATAAACTAGGTCAAAAGTTGTTTAGCAGCATTCTCATAATTCATCTTGACTTGGGCTTGAAGTCCGCCACTACTCTGGGAGTGGGCAGTTGATCGACAGCTAGGATGGTCCGTCGATCGATGGTCATGCTTGACTTGGACTCATACTTATCTGAATGTGAACAACTACTGGATATCTCTTCTGAATACTCTAACAAGCTCCATGATCTCCATAATGCTCCCCAAACGTACCTGGACCTGTAAAGACTCTAGAACACAGTCCAAACACACATAATAGACTCCAAATAGGGTACAAATGATGGTCTAAAACTGGTACATAAGGTATATCATTGGGGAAAAATAATCCAGCAAAGAAATTATCCAGCCTTGAGCATTGATCGTTATCTCCAAAATCGGTTCTGCTTTTGAAGACCGTCGATCGATGTTCAAAGACTCACATGAAGCTACGGACTCTCAGGGTTCCGTTGAGCGATGCTCAGCAACGGGTGTCGATCGACACCAGTGTGAACTACCAAAAGACATAGAATTTTTTAGTCGAAAATCTCCCTCTTGGAGCTGTTCTCCCTCCACCTCTTGGCAAAAATCATCACCTATTCATGCAGTGACGTGGTGTTTACGACCAGCTTCCCCCTTCTCCTTAATCAGGGTATCATGTCTCTGAATGGCTTCACTTTTCTGGACCACTTGATTTGCCAACTTCTTGACATGAGTGTTGAGAGTCTCAAACTTTGTGTTGAGGTTCATGTACAGAGCATCTATATTTCATTAGAAATCTACAGTCATCTGCTGCTGCACCAATACTCTATCAACCGTAGCTTCTAACTTGTTTGCTCTCATGAGTCTCTGGACATAGGTTTGATAAGAAAATCCAAAAGTCCTGTTGTAGTTGTTGGGCCACTGCTGCTATGAACTCTGGTTGTAGTTGGTCATGTTGTCACCACATGAGTTTCTTCTTCTTCTTCTTCTTCTTCTTCTTCTTAGTGTTCTTGGTGATACTGTTAGGCGCCAAGTTCTCAATAAATTTTGTTGCTTCTTCTGGACTCTTAGTGCTGAAAATCCCTTCACTAACTGTGTCTAAAGCCATCTGGTACTACAGATCAATACCTTTGAAGAAAGTGCAAAGTAGCTGCACCTCGTTGAAACCGTGGTGTGGACAGTCTTAATAGTAGGATTTGACTCTTAACCAAGAGGTTCTGAATTGATTCTCCAGGTTCATGTGTGAATGTAGCGATTCAAGTTCTCAAGTCCTCTGCTCGCGCATCATCAAAGAATTTGCGAAGGAATGCATTCTTGATGTTTGTCCATGATTTCAGAGATCCTGGGGGTAGCTGCTTAAGCCAATGTGAAGCCTCTCCAGCAAGTGGGTACTTGAAGAGCTTACAAAATAAATAGTCCTCAGGGACTCCATTGGCTTTAATAGCATATACAAGATCCTCAAACCACTCCAGATGATCCATTGGATGCTTATGTCGCGATCCATGGTAGGGTGTATGTGCAATAAGTGTGAAGAAGGACGGTTTGATCTCAGAGTCGTTCCTTTAGAAAGCTGGAGGACAAATAGCGGATTTGTTAGCATAGAACTGGTCTGGACGATTGTAGTCTGCCAGTGTCCGTTGAGCAGCTTGGACATTAGCTTTAGGTCTAGATATTGCAGCGTCTGCTTCTACTTCTGGTTCAGGGATTGCAGCCCCCTGATCATCAATTCTTTGAAATGTTAAATTAAACATATGACCTTCAAAGTCATACATGTCTCCTCTCTCATCTCATACTAAAACTAAAGTCGCAACCATCTGAACTCGTGAACTACTGTCGATCGATGCTGTGTTGGTGATTTCGATCGATGTTGGTCGTGAAGAAGCGTCGACTGGCCGTTGAATGCTGTTGTCGATCGATGCGTGGCGTATCTTTTTGCGGATTGAGTGTTCAATTACAACTGGATCTGAGAAGAGTAATTCCTGATTCTTATTGCTTCTGGTACTGTTGGGCATTCACCTGAAACACAAGAAAAATAAATTATTAGTAAATTGCAATAATGAAAAAGCCTAGACTAAACCTAGATAATAAGTCTAATATTGATTCTTGCTCCCCGGCAACGGTGCCAAATTTGACAGAGTGTGGGTTAAGGTTATGTTCTTAATAATGCAATCTATCAAATTAACCCTACAAACTACTCTTGCCAAGAGAGGTTAAAGTGCAGTACTTAGGGATCGAATCCACAGAGATCAAAGGCACACAATAGATTTCTATAACTCTAATGGTTAAGTGACATGATGGTTTTTATGTATTTCAATGCAAACTTTATCAAATTAACCCTACGAACTACTCTTGCCAAGAGAGGTCAAATTGTAGTATTTAGGGATCGAATCCACAAGGAGCATGGGCATACAATAGACTCAATACAGTCGCGATTAAGCTAGGCAAATAGATTAATATGCAGTAAATAAACTACAGAAGATAATTGATTGATTGGCAAGTAAATAATAATATTAAATGGCTAGATCTGGGGTTTCAAGCATGTGGATTATAGTGGATAGACGCTAAGGGTATTAATTATAGAACTTTATATATAATATAAAAGACAACCAGATCTAGCTGTGAGTCTAATCTATTGACTAAGTCTGATGTCTCAGCTCTCGCTTGTTGATACGGAAAGACCGTCAATTCATGGCAATGATCCTGCGTCGATCGATGATCTCTTGAGTCAAGCTTTATGATATAATTTGATAAGTTCACTAAATTAACTAAATCCACTTTCGTTTGTTTCTGGCAACCTAGCTCAACAAGATTAATTATGGTAGTAGACCATGCTCCCGTTTGCGCCTAATTATCCTATGATCAGGTTTCTAGTTAGCTACTCTAGAACACAAGCAATAAACATAATTCTATTGATACATCTAATAATCACCCTAGCAATTCTATTGTTTTGGCTAATCCATCAATACAATTAATAAACCCTAAACCTAACACGAGATCTACTCAGACATGATCTTCGTCACATAAATCATAGATGAATAGAATAGATATAAAATATAAATAAAATAAAGAACCAAAGGATTTCTAGGAGGACTCTGAAGGAGTTCCTCCCCTTCTCTTGTAACCCTAGAACAATAGATAGAATAAAGCTTAGTGCCTAAACAATGGCATAGAATCATATAAATAGGGTTTTAGGTAGTCCATGGGTATTTTGGTAATTTGTGATGGCTTCTGGGCTTAAGTCGGCAACAAAACATGTCGGGCCTGTCTTCTGGTATCACCGTCGGCCGACACCAAGGCTGTGCCATCGATCGACACTCATTCATCTTCTCGACAGCTTCCTCTCGCGAGGCAGACAGACCACTCTTCAGTAAATCAGGCATAACTTTAAATCTAACCATCCGATGGACCTCAAACCGGTGGCATTGGAAAGCTAACTCAAAGCTATATATTCTGTCAAAATATCAGCTCAATCTCACCTGTGGGGAGGTCTCCATCCATAGCTAAACATCTGATGCATCTGCGCAGTTTTGCATCTCTAAAAGCTCCAAAATCACTGAAGTTCTCCAGAACGTACTTGAGCCTGAAAATACTCTAAGACATACTCCAAACCCATATAAGACTCTAAACAGGTCTTATAACATGGCACAATAGTGGTAAATATCAGGCCTATCAACTTCCCCAAACTTAACCTTTTGTTTGTCCTCAAGCAAACAAAGCCTTTGAAAGAGGTTTGAAAAGCGGAAACTCACATAATGTCTAAGTATAACTGTCACCCTACTTTGTTGCAACCACACCCTATCAAGTCAATCATAGAGAAACTTTTTATACCATATCCTATTATAGGAACCAATTCCATTCTACCAAAAACTTAGCAAATACTAGCTTGACTCACCCCTCTATTGATTTCATTTCTTTGCATAAAATAAATGTGTATGCTTTACCTTGGAAGTATCGATCAAAGGACACATGGACTATTACCCTTGAAAGTATCTGAGTACATAGTGGCAGGATGATCCACTTTGGTATAACTAGTAATCTCTGCAAACAACCTTATAAGAATGGTGCTAAAGTGTGGTTAGTCAATAATAAATCTTGATCATAGTCTCCTTCTTAACTCAATAAAATAATTGAAAAAAAAATATGTATATATAGTAAATAAGACTCAAAACAAATCAAATAGCATCAGCGAACCTCCCCCAGACTTAAATTACACTGTCCCAGTGTAATCCGCCTCGGATTGGTTAGGAAAAATTAAATCATATGTAAATTGTGTAAGAGAGAAACTCGATACCAGACTTTGTAAGAGAGTATCGATTGATGTCACGATGTTTATGTCGACCGATGGTCATGACCCATGGTCGATCAATGTTTATTCTCCAGTGTCGATCGATGGTACACCTGGAAGTTTTTACTCCGTTCTTTTTTTTTAATTAATAAAAGTCAAAATAGATCACAATATCAGTAATACGTCCCTTAGACTTAAACAACACTATCACCAGTGTTATACAGTCTGAGATTGGTGAAGAAAATAAATCATAAGGACCAAAATTAACAAGGAAAATGATATCCTTGCTTGCTGATGGTGACCGTCGATCGACATAGTTAAGTGGCGATCGATTGATGCTCAGTTTGATGAGTCGATCGACAGTGATCAACTGTCGATCGATGCTATGTGCACACTATCTTCCTCTGATCTCTCTTTTTTTAACCTGAAATAAATAAATACGAAAATTAGTAATAAATGAAAAATAAAATCTAATTAAAACTGACTAAACAGTGGGTTACCTCCCACTCAGTGCTTGGTTATAGTCTTTAGGTCAACGTTTTGGAAAATCTGATTCAGTCCGGATGAGATTGGGAACTTGCTCCCAAATAATTCCCAATGTCCAATATTTTCTGCTTCATCATCCTTTTTGTGAAAGCCTCCATTGACTCTTCTCCTTTGTCTATCATTTCAGCAATAAGAAGTGCTCAAAGCTTTCCAAATGGCTGCGAGAAGCATCTTCTGTGCACTTTGTACTTCCTGACACCATTTGAGAAGTGGGAAATCAATTGTAACTGAGGACCTTCCTTGATCCTTTTTCTATTCTCCAATTCCTCCTCTTCTTAGCCCCAGACTTATCGGTTCTCGTGGTGCCTCCATCAAAAAGATTACGAAACACTCCAAACTCATTATGCTCTGATCCGTGATGAGTGTTGATCGGCTCTCTATTGTTGATACCGATCGATCCTCCAATGTTGGCGTCGATCGATTCACTAATGATGGTTTCGATCGATGATGCGACTGATGGTCCTTGGCCAACGTCACCTCCATACTTCAATACGCTTTGAGAAACTACTGCATAAAGAGGATCCTCAAATACCTCAACATAGGGATCCATATGCACACTTCCATCTGGTGGAATAGGAGAATCAACCTCAAAATCGGCATCTGGGAACCACAAACTTGATAGGGTCATGTACCATCTTTGCTCTTTTGTGAAAACCAGCAGCTTCTTCTGTGCAGATAGGTGGTCGTACATGTTCAGGGACAGCAAGGTGTGAGGTCTTAGACTTGTGAATTCTCTCCTCGATTGGTTCCGGTTCAACTGTGTAACCTGGTTTGTCCAATAATAAGTGTCGATCAATATCAGCTGTGGAGTGTTGATCGATGTGGTCCTTAG
>CAJHQQ010002615.1:0-61334 GCA_905132885.1 Moricandia moricandioides
TTAAGAGGAAATTGGAAAAATTGGACACTCTCAACTTTTATTTGTCATATTAAGACTTTTGATATTTTGAATTATTTTGGACATATTTTACTTTTGTGTGATGGGAAAAATAGTAAATTAAATTTTAAAAATATAAAAAAATATGAAAACTATTGGGAACATAGGTATGGCTACTTATATGTTTTAATTTTTTTTTTTAAAATAGTAGAATCATATTTTATTTTATGTCCTAATTAGGGTTTTTCGTCATCTACTTAGTTTAGAATATTGGATCCTAAGTATTATACTTAGATATAGCCTAGTTATATATCGAAAATTAACTTTCTTGAACAATCTATCTAAGATAGAATACGTTAGGTTATATTCTACCAAGAAGTCGTTAGTTTACCTATAGTTTGATTACAACTTATAGCTATGACTCTAAGGTTTACCTTTTCTTGTTTATGTGTCATAACTTATTCTGCCTTTTACCTTAGGTTAAGCCTACGGAACAATAAATATTCCACTCACTCTACATTGTTCTTCGTTTAGTATGATACATATTATAACCAAATCACGAAAATATGGGAACTTCCATATTTGAGTTATATATTTTTCCTAAATCTATACTAAATCTACCCTAAATTTGTCATAGTATCTTCTCTCCCACGTTTTTCTCCTCCCATGATCCTTCTCTCTTTCGCTTTGTGCCTTTCTCTTTTTCATCGACATAACCATCTTCTTCTCTATCAATAATATGGTTCTAATCTATGTTAAATCTGGTGTATGGATGTGTAGTTGCAGTGGCCAGTGGAGTTTCCTGTTAGACAAAGAAAGGTGTAAAAGGTGTAGCCGAATGGTAACCTTAGAAACTACTACTATAAAAGAATTATAACAGAACATAAGTTGATCATCTACAAACAGAAAAAATAAAGACTCACATGTTTACAGAATCTTAGAGTTATGAACATTACATATGATCAAACTGTGGATTTACTACTGACTAAAAAAGAGAGTACATAGATACTTTGCATATATTTGCTCAGCTTCAGCTTCTGTTCTATCCCCCTCTTTTGCTGCCTCTTCAGCCTCTGTGACTGCAAACTCTGTCTCTGCAACTGCTCTTGTAGCTTCTTGTGATGTCATACCTTTTATCATAAATACCTCTACCTCTGATCTTGACTTGGTGAGAATGTTGGCTCCATTTCCATTGGGTTTTGGTGAGTCATTTTTGTTGTTTCCTTCTAAACAGAGTTGAGGAGACTTCTTGCTTCTGCGCTAGTAAAATTAGTATAAAACATGTAATTGTGCTTTATCTGAAAGTGAGAACAAGAGAGAGTAAGTGTTTGTGTTCATGAATCTTGAATCAAAATCTGTTTGAGTGTTTATCTTGACTAACGGTCCATTTGATGATAGATGCTTTAATCTTATAGCAACATGTTTTTTCATATTCGGTGGAGTCTTGAAGTTCTTCTGAAATTTTACAAGTTAATACTAGTATGTAGTCTGCAAATCCCAAGAGAAACATAGAATCCAATGCTAGAGTTACCTCTATATACATAAAGATCGATGTTTTTTCAGAACCGCGTGTCTCCTTCAAGTTGGTATTAGCATCCAAGATGATCTTGTCCAAGCTACAAGAACAAGCAATATAGCTCAACATCTAGTATTTATCAACTTAGAACAAAGATTAAAAGTCTTTAATATTAAGAGCTTTCAGTACTTTTGTGTTTGTCTCAGCGGATTCAACGTCTATGTTGATATCTGCCATCACTTTTATCATCTCCACAACAAGACATGGCATGCTGTCTCAATGCAAAGCAGGCTAGACAAAACAAGAAACGAGGGATGGTTATGTTAAATTGTTTGACTAAGCTACTTTTAATTTGACCTTTTGGTGTAGTTATTCTCTCAATTTATGCTTCTCTTTGGTCCGTCTTCTTTCACATGTATGTGATTCTCTCAACAAACATATTTTTTGAAATGTTTTCATGCTTGATGTCGATATGGTGACAATTTCATCAACATCAATCCCTAAAACGAATTATAATTGAAAAGAGATACAAATCAACTTTTAAAAAGTCAGAGTTTTAAGAATCTAGAAGATGAAACACATACCGTGTGAGAGAATGGTAAGATTTTGATGAAATTGATGAAGACGTATAGAACATGGACCGACGAAAGAAGACAAGAAACAGAGAACAAAGAAAAAGAAACAGAGAACATAGAAGACTTGGGTTTAACCGTGTGAAGAACAAGAAGAAGAAATCGCCATCGAAGAGGAAGAGAATCGGCGGAGAAGACCAGAAAAAGAGTGAAATTTTAGGTTTACGTGTTCTCTTTCCCTTTTTTATTTACCTTTGTTTACTTACAAAATTGTATTAAAAGCCAAAAACAAATATTATATATTTTAATTAAGTTAATTTTCAAAAATCTAAGGGTATAATCGTATTAACAGTAATTATAATTTTAATGGGACAAAAATCTTAAACAAAGTCTTAGTGGGACAAATCCAAGTTTATAGTGTCCTATTTTTCCAATTTTCTCTTTTTTTAATCAGTGTTAAAACAATTCATGTGCATTGACTATAATACTCAATTTTGTTTTAATAGGATGTTAATAGGATGACTATAATACTCAATTTTGTTTTAATTCGTTTACAAACTTCTACTATATATATATATATAGAGAGAGAGAAAAAACTCTATTTAACATCTTTTTTTTTTTTTTTTTTTGTGTTTCAAAAAAAAAAAGGATGTTAAATAGAGTTTTCTCTCTCTATATATATATATAGTAGAAGTTTGTAAACGAATTATGGTGACAGAGAGAAGAAATAACTTGAAACGTAAGAAACTGAAGTGGTGATGTTGTGGCAACGAGTGAAGAAACAAGAAAACATGAAACATGGAGGAAGGCTTAAGATTCCAAAGCAAACCGCTTCACACTTTATCAGCAGTTCCCAGGAATCTTACGATTGGATCTCTTCATCATTCTTTTCCTTTCCATAAATATATAATTCGATATACTTTGTAAGCTTTATAGCACAAACGACAAAGGAAAAAAGTTTAGTATATAACTTGTCTTATACCAACGCATCCTACAAGAAGTCCCATTCGAACATGAAGGGTTAACTTTAGCTTTTGAGAGCACTATTATCTCAAGCACTCCATTTGAGTTGCTTATCTTTTTTTTTTGACTTTAAAAAAAAAAAATCAATTGCGGGCCGTCACGTGTCAGTGGAGTCCGTGAACAGTGCAAGCACCAAGGTAAAAAGAGTATTTAATTAGGAGATTTAAGAGTTGGTTTTTGGGGGTGCTAGTAACCCCACCCCTTAAGTAACCTATTAATCACTCCCATTGAAAATGCTCTTACACCATCATTATCCCTAAGAACCCCATTTAGGGTTCTTAGTTTTTTTCTTTTTTCTTTTTTTTGCTGATTAAAAAAAAATTAAAACGAACCAATCGCGGGTTGCCACATGTCAGTGGAGCCCGTAAACAGTGTAAGAACCTCCAAAACCGATTCTTATTTGGTAGTTTTAACACTACAAGAAAACATCGTTATTCTGAGGGACATACCGAGGGAAACTGAGTTCCTCGGAATTTTCTGATGAAAAACTGAGGAAATACCAAGGAAACCAAGAAATGTGGTTTCCTCGGAATTTCCTCAGAATTTTCCGAGGAAATTCCGAGGAAGACACAGTTCCTCGGAATATTCCGAGGGAATACCGAGGAAATAGGGTTCGTCGGAAAAAACCGACGGTTATTTCAAAAATTCCGAGGACTTTTTGTAGCCGTTAGAAAGCCGTTGGGAGATTTTAAAAATTCCAAGGAAATTCCGAGGAAGTGTCGGTTCTCCTCGGAATTTCCTCAGTATGTCGGCAGGATTTCATCTATAAATTCAGCCACCCCTCTTCCTCTTCATTCCACTCCATTTCTTCTTCTTCCCTCCTACTATCACGAATTTGGTTTCAAAAAACATGTCTTCTTCAAATTATTTTCGTTCTTGGATCGATCGACCTCATTTGGATCCGGACACAAGATTGGTTACGGAAAAATACCAACGAGGTATAACCGAATTCATGGGGTTAGTTCGCCGACAACCGGAAGCAGAAACATGTAAGTTAAGATATCCTTGCTCTAATTGTAAAAATAGAAAGGTTATTAAAGAGTGGGATGTTTGGACTCATCTATATTTGAGTGGGTTTACACGAAGTTATAAAATTTGGTATCATCATGGGGAAACTAATTATGAACTTGGTAGTACTAGCGAACCTCAGCCGGCGGTTAGATTAGAAGAACCTATTAGAACGGATGTAGATTATGGTGTAGGTACTGAGCATATGGTAAATGATCATTTTAGAAGGGAAGATTTACCCAATCGCGGGCTGCCACGTGTCAGTGGGGCCCGCAAACAATGTAAGAACCTCCAAAACCGATTCTTATTTGGTAGGTTTATAAGAAATGGTTCTTGCAATGTTCACGGGCCCCACATATCAGTGGGGCCCGCAAACAGTGCAAGAACCCCTCCTAAGGATCCCGGATAATCAGGCCATCTTTAACCCTGGAACTCCACTTGGGGTTTCTATTTTTTTTCTGATTTAAAAAAAAAACGAACCAATTACAGACCGCCACATATCAATAGGGCCTGTAAACAATGTAAGAAACCCTCCAAAAACGGTTCTTATTTAGTAGTTTTAAGAAGCGGTTCTTGCATTGTTCGCGGGTCCCACTGACATGTGGGACCCGCAAACAGTGCAAAAACCCCTTTTAAAAGACTCCAATAATCATGCTCTCATGCTCTTAGAGCATGATTATCCGGGTTTCTTAGGAGGGTTTCTTGCACTGTTCGCGGGCCCCACTGACATGTGGGACCCATGAACAGTGCAAAAACCGCTTCTAAAAACTACTAAATAAGAACCGGTTTTAGAGAGTTTCTTACACTGTTTGCAGGTCCCACTGACACGTGGCGGCCCGTGATTGGTTCGTTTTTAAATATATTTTTTTCTTTTTTTTTAAACAAAAAAAAAAAAAAAAAATTAAGAACCCCTAATGGGATTCTAGGGATAATGATGCCCTTAAGGTGAGTTTCTTAATAAAATATAAATTTTAGTTTTTAAACCTTATCTAAAAATTGATTCTTAGTTTTTTTATTTAAAAATAATTTTTTATATTCCGTTAAAAACTTCACCTTAAAAATTTCGGATTAATCATGCTCTGACTTCCATTTCTACGTCACTGTTCCTGCGGCTTAGGGTTTTTAACTGCACCTTCCCATGTGAACTTTTTTACTACTTTTCTCATTTTGTACAGTTATTTATTTATCCAGATCTCATCGTTTTATAACCTTGCATGTGGCTTTGCTTTTTTAGTTGACTATATTATTATTTTCCCTAAAATAAATTTTATAAACAAAAGTATGCAGCATTTCTTAAATTACACTATACGTTTGATTAAACAAACCTTGTATATATTTGTAAGGTTCGATTCCTTTTTCTACAGGCTCAAGTAATTCAAAAGATTTCCAAAGAAAGAATATTTGAAAATATATAAATGCAAATAATGATTAGCTCTAACGACTAAATCATATGTTCATATTCGAATTCATGTAGTGTCTTATGATATCAACAACAAAAAGTCGGCTTAATACTACATAAATAAAAAGTTGACGCCGATTTAATTAAATATGAAACTTATCTTTAATGTCTTTTTTAATATTATAGCATTCAAGTTTTCAGACTGACGACAGTTTGCATGTGGTGGTCATGAACTAGTGGGGAAGCAATGCATATTACACCAACAATTACGCAAAAGCATGATAAAACATTTCGTAAGCGTAAAATAATATTATTAGTTCATCAGAATATTAATATATGGTCGTTTTAATAACGAGTTTATATTATTGGAAAATCTAACTCATTTTGTTTTTTTTCGTTTAAACGCTATAAATTATAATTATAATTTATGATTCGTTAGGTCTAACGTTATAACAACCAGACAAATAAGCTAATTATTGAATATTTTAGTATGTATGGGTAAGGTAACCTTATTATTGTCATTCGATTACAAAAAAATCTATTAGGCAAAAGTTATAGTAGGACCATTTTATTGATTTATTATTATGATATTTTTGATTATTTACTTTAATCAAGCAAATATATATCATTTTTAAAATCTTAATGAATCAATTTTAATTCTTTTTAGTTTAAACAAAATCAGTTGAAAAAAATCTAACAAAATCTAATTAAAGTGTTTTAATTTTTTATAAAATAATGCATTATTTAATTTCGTAATTAATACTATTAATACTATTGTAAATTAATTTTAAGTAAAATTTAAGAAATAAGAATAAAATTATATGCTATCTTTTATAAATTTTATAATTATAGTTTATTGGTGTTAAATAGAAGTACTATGAAATCTTTTTTTTTCATTTAAATAATAAATAAATATCATTCACTGTTAAATTAGTGTTAAAATTTGTACATTTTTATAAAAAATAAAATTGTCAACATTTGGTAAACTTTCATATCTAAAATTATATATTATCTTCTTTTGCGACTTAAAAAATATACAATTACTAAAATGAGTATAACAAAATAAAAATTATATAACTAACGTTATTCACAAATATGCAATTACAAAACTCTAAAATTTAATAATTTATTTAAAATATTAATAACAAAATAATTTAAATATAAATTTAAATATTTTTAATTATAAGAAATATGTTGAAAAATATAAAAAATATTTACCAAAAAACAACTATTTTTTATATAATTAATTTATTATCATAAAATTATGTCGGATAAGGAAAATAAATAATAAGATTATAGAGTAGCACAATATATAACACTAAAATATAAATTATTTGGTTAGAATGTTTAGAGTAATATTAAAGTGTTATATATAAAATAAACAAAAACCCGCACATTCGTGCGGGTCAAAGTCTAGTAATTCTTTTAAATGATATCAACTTCACTTTCCGTCGTAACTGCTACCCACGAGACCAATTATGCCACCGATCCACCATTAACTGATTTTTACATGATATTTTAAAAATATTATAATATTTAATTTATATCATATGTCATCATCATATTAATTATTATTTTTAAAACATTAATACATTTAAATGTATACTATAATTTTTTATTAAATTATCCATACAAATAATTTTTTAATATACCAAAATATTTTTTTATTTATTTTTTAAACAGAAGTGACGAAATTACCTATGATCATTTTGTATCTTCTAATATTTTTAATTTTATATTAATAAAATAAATTACACAATCTCATTAATAATAAATATTTGATAACAAGTTTTTTGTATTTTTAATGTTTTTAATTGTATATTATTTCAAATAAATTAAACAATTTCATTAATTATATAATAAAACTTATGTTTTTTTTGTATACGTAAAGTTTTGAACTTTTTTTTGTAGTTAGTGATTTCTTTTGTTTTGTTATAAAAAGATAGAAATAACTACAAAATCACACACACATATATATCAATATCGGCTAAATTAAATTCTACACTATAAAAATATATAATAATTTTATTTTTTCATTGAAAAAGTATTAAATTCTACACTATATAAAAATATATAATAATTTAATTACATTAAATTTTTAAAATGATTGTGAATTATTAAAATATTAAAATCTGAATCTAAATTGTTTATTATCCATAGTGTATAAGGATACAAATGATAATATTAATTTAAAAAGATACAAATAATCATAAAATCATATGAATAGGAATATGATTATTTATATTTGATAATCGTACTAAAATATACTATGTCCCTTATATTATATGAGAAATATTGTAACATTTGAGCTATGTTATTTATCATCACTATATTAGTTTTTAATTTTTTAAAGAAATAAGTTAGTATATCTAAATATTTATTTTAGTTCTCATTCAACTATTCATAAGATTAATTATTAATGTACAAAAAATGTTCTTCACTTTTCAAATTGAAGTTACATAATTACTTAATATGATTAAGATATATTTAATTAATTATTTTAAATAATGAATATTTGATAAATTATTAAAATAATTTAAACAATCACATTATCATTTAATAAAAAATTAGATTTTTATGTATAGTTATGTTTTGAATTTTTTAATAAAACTATTAATAACTAAAATGGTTAAAAATTTCACACTGGAAATTTTTTAATCTTCGGTTTAAATTTTTGTTATAACAAAATACAAATGATTATAACCATATGAGTAAGAAATATCATTTAATAAATTTCAAAAGTAAAATATATTTATTTTAGTATCGTTTAAATTAAATTATACACTATATAAAATACATAATAATTTAATTTTGAACAAGTATTTAGAACTTAATATTGCAGCTTCAAAATTTGTACTAAAGGTTTAAAAATAGTTATAAATTACTATTTATTATCCGGCGATGATTTTTTTATCAGTTGTTTTAAAAAAAAACAAATGATTATAATGGTTTAAAGGATATAAATGATCATAAAATTATATTAATATGATCGTTTATGTAATTGATAAGCATAATAAAATATGCTATATATATGTTAAATCATTTAAATATAATTATCTATCATATAAAATAGATAAAATAATATTTTAATTTATTTTCCATAAAATAATGATTGTATATAAATAAAAGTGATTGTTTTGATTTATGTACTCGACTTATAGACACTCATATGGACTCTGTATATCAAACTGGTAGATCCGCATCTTTGTAGATCACAAAGGACAACTGTTTTCTTATGCTGCATGCAAGACTGTCTGTTTTAGAATTATGTGTCTTCAGAATATGAATAATTTCTTAGTTGTGACAAAGTAATTTGATATATTTCAAATAGGTTGCAAATGCGGGTTCTTTTTATGGCTCTTAAATAATATGTTAAAAGTAAAAATAATAATATGGTATAATGGCAAATTTTTCAAATAGACATTTTTGAAATTTTTGTCACAAAATAAACCTTAAAAAATGACTAAAATAAAATTTTTATTTTTAAAAAATATTTTTATTTTATTTTTTTTAAAATTTTAAACCTCACTTCCAAAACCACACCCCATAACTTTAAACCCTAAGTTTAGATTAATTAATCCAAAAAGTATAAATGTATATTTATAACCTTTAATGAAGTCTATTTTGGTCACTTTCTCTTTAGGTGTTATTTTAGGGATAAATTTTTTTAAAATATATTTTGGTTTTTATCTCTAAAAGTAATTTATATACACAAATGTTAATCTACTATTATAACACATTTAGTCTCTAATAAATCATCTACGTAGTGGCCCGTACAACATGGCTTTTATCACGATTCACGTTCTTTTATGTATGCACTAGTACATAATTTTTGATTATATATGCTAATAGCAGTTTAGTTTTTTTTTCTTTTGAAACAAGTAATAGCAGTTTAGCTTGCTCTAAATTTAAATGTTTAAGCTATGTTATGTTTATATAATTCCGTACATTCTTTTTTTTTGCTAAATAATTCCGTACATTCTTCATGACTTAGTTCTCTTTTTAAAGAATTTAATGGAAAATTTAGTTTAAGTTATAAAGTGGTACTAACCATCATGAAGAAACAAACATGTCCGAGAAAATGCTATTTAAACAGGAAACAAAACAAGCTGGCTTTTATACCCTTATCTTTTTACGTGCTAATCAATAATGATTTTTATGATTGTAATTAGTTTCAGATGATTATTTGAAATAGTATATAAAATCTCTTTATCATTTCAGTTTTCGTTTTTTTCTGTGATTGGATCCTACATTTGCTTTGGCTTGATCTGATTTCCAATGTCTTCAAGATTTTGATTTGCTGTCTACAAAACGGATAGATGTGAGTATTATAAATAAGAAAACAATTTTTAGCTTTTACTAATTTGTTATTTTATAGGAAAAAGGAAAATGAAATGAATACTAAAAATTAAGAAATTTAGTTTTCCATGATTTGTCACAACCCCCACTAGCTCTAAGGCCTATTAAACTGAAAGTCCATCGACTACGGTCATGTTCGTCTTGACAGTTGCTAACGATAACGACCAACAACAATTAAAAGGTTATTCGTCTATCAGTTGATGTGTGAGCGATCAAATGCAACGGTCAATTGTGGCGATCAACAACATCAATTTTTGATCATTGCTTTTCTACCGTCTTGATTTAATATTCAAATAATGAAAATATTAAACAATGTAAATATTAAAGAATCATTAATAAATTTAAAATAAAATAAAACAAAATTATAATAAAAATAAAAGTAAATTAATATTTATCTAAAATAAAAGAAAAATCATAATTACAATTTAAATTAAAATGAAAATAAAATTATAAGTAAAGTAAAAATAACCTCTGCCTAGTGATTTTATTTGGTTTTAAATTGTTGTAGATATCCATATACTGAAAAGATCTTGAACTGTTATACAGAGAAGTTATCCTGATTTTTTTTTTTAATTTGTGATTTGAAGAGTACCAATCAAACCACTTTATCAACAAATATGTTATCAAAAAAAATATAGAAACGTGATAAACATAAAATTTATCCCTATATATAATATATATATAAATCCATTTATTAAAAAGCACAGAAACCCTAATCTTTTGTTGTTTAGATACATTCCTGATCTTGACCTGCGATCACGTACGCTGCTACCTCCCACCATCTTCTTCAGCGTCCTATCATTGTGAAGGGCTCCTGAGTCCTGACTGCTAAGAAGAGTGAAGTCAACCTCCAAAGTATCCTCTACTACATTTATGCTCTAGCTAGGCCTTCTATCTCGTTTAGTTTTATTCCTCGTTTAGAAAACTCTTTTCCCAAGCATTAATGAATGGTTAATAATAACACACACACACACACAAAAACATGCGATCCTTATAAGTAACCCTAGCATAAGCAATGGCGTTGTCTATTCTTCGATCTTGCGTTAAGTCAAGACTAACTATTGGTGTGTCACGTCAACTGTTAGTCTTGGAACCGAAAGTAACTTGTGGGGAGCGTCACGCTCCAGGTCCGTTGATACATTCCCGATCTCACTTCTATCGAATAGAGTTTTTAGTTTTATTCTGGTTGAGACTTTGGGTTTTGTCTTATAATGGTTTTAATTTTCTCTCTACAGGAGCTGAGTTTCTAATGACGGTTGCATCTAAGATAAGAGCTTTTTCTTCTCTTCCTCAGCGTAAACGCAACATGCGGACTACATTCGACACCCTTAACCCGAATGTCACTGAAGAGTTCAAACTTGGATCTCGCATACTTAGCCTGGAGATGATACAAGATGAAAAAAACCACGGTTCTATGTTGTGTCACATGGATGGCACTACGGTACGGTCCAACATTATCGTGTCACACAACAAATACAAAGATGATAACTTCTTACAGGTGCGTTAAATTTACCTAATTCTTAATTTCCTTCTTAAAAGGCATTAAAAATATGAAAGGTGACACTTCAGATCTTAGTCTAATTTGGTTTCTTAAAAAATAAAAATAAAATACGTTTTAACTTGGATATGGATACTAATTGTATGTAAATTTTTGTTTTAAGGTTTATTACGATGAGACGAGATATGGTGAAAGACGGAGGTCTCATGACCCAACCGATCGAGAGATCATATGTTCTCATCTTATTGAAAGATCAATAAGACCATTATTTACTGCAGGATTCCCTGCTAACGTTACGGTATAGTAATTTATTTTAACATACAAATTTCTTCATTTTCAGGACCATAATTATTGTGTTTTGTAGGTAAATGTATGTGTTTTAAAAACAAACTGGAAACATGATGCTGATGCTGAGTTAATGGCGATCATTGCAACTTCAGCTGCTCTAATGAAATTGAATATCACTCGGGCTGGACCTATAGGAGTCATCCGTATTGGAAGGATTAATGAAAATATCATTATAAATCCCACCATTGACGAGGTAAACTTTGAGACACAGTTTCAGTATCCTCCGTCTATTTATTTTTCAGTCAGTATTGATGGTTTCATATTTATGCAGCAACGTAGAAGTGATTTCAACTTGTTATATGTATGCACACGTCAAAACACTATCATGGCTGACCTGGTAGCTAGTGAGATCTCAGAGAGCGATCTAGCAACTAATCTAAAGCTAGCTCAGCTAGAGGTAGCTAGGTTACACAAATTCTTTGTACATTATTTTGCTAAAAAAAATATATATTAGCGTTCTACTTTTGTTTGTGTAGGCTGTTAAATGCATTGACTCTCAAGTAAAGCTGAGAGAACGTTATGAGGGGGACAAAAATGTTAAACTCTTGACATCAAATCCTAAGAATTTGCCTAAGCCCTTGATTGGTATAGTTGATGACAAATCAATAACATTATGCTATAGAAGCAGTAAGATACATAAACCATATGCTTTCATTAATGTATTTAATAAAAAGTTTGGTTGAGCAAGATACAAGTTATTTTCACTACTTTTAGTGATTGTAACCCTTTTCCACACACAAAACGTGTAGCTAGCTAATACTTCTTCCCGGGTTTCATTCATATTTTATTTTTGTAGGATCTCAGTCATCAAATTATGGTGGACGTGAAGTTGCTCTAGAGCAGGTTAGTTAGTTATGTGGATAAGGATTTGTTTTTGATATAGCTAATATGTTTACCATATTTCTGTTTGTTACAGTCAAAATGTGCAGAAAATATGTCGGAGGTAAACAGATTTGACGGGAGAAGTGTTCACCAAATAAGACCAGTACACTGTGAAGCTGGTTATTTACATGCGTTGCATGGGTCATCACTATTTTCATGCGGAGAGACACAGGTTACTTTGTGTTGAACGTAACACGTCAACGTGTAATTATTTTTTCCAACTCTTACTCAAATCTGGTTGTCTTAATTTAAAGGTATTATGCACTGCAACAATTGGTAAACCTGGAGAAACACAAAGTCAATTTAGGGTTGATTATGCTTTTCCACCATTTTGTACAAATCATGTCGTGGACATTTTTTCACGTAAATGGCGTGAAATTGGTGACGGTATGTTCCACAACTTTTATCTTTTAAAATATGTCTCCAAATAGTTTTCAGAATTGATCCTTTGTTTTCGTTTTATGTGTGTGTTAGGAATGTTTATTGAGAAAGCGTTGCTTGCTGTTATCCCCTCTCAAAGAGATTTTCCATATGCTATTCACCTTAACTCAACGGTGTTAGCCTCAGATGGCTCTTCATCGACAATAAGTGTTTGTGGAGGTACCCATCAATTTGAATATGTCATACTAATATTTTCAGTTAGCTTATTATTTTTTGCAGGTTTAACTACCTTATCTGCTTTTTGAACTCGTTAATAGATTGGTCCTGAAATTTAGAGTGCTATAAGCATTTTAAAAAGTATTTTAATCTGACAATTTAGAAACATATTTTTGTATAATATTTATTTAAAATTTGGGGGCTATTGCAAATGTTTCATCGAGTTATGGCTAGGTACCAACCATAATATTATAACTTCATACTAAAATGGGTTTGCTTCTCAGGTAGTATAGCTTTGATGGATGCTGGAGTTCCAATAAAAAGTCATGTTGCAGGTGTCTCTATAGGTCTTGTCACTGATGATGAGACATCCAACGGACAACTAAAGAACTACCGCATAATAACTGATACATCGGTAAGTTGGTTCACTTTTCTCTTCACTTTATGTAATGATTAATTTAGAGGTTATTAGATGAAACTCATATTTTTTCTAGTTGAGTTGAGTTCATAGAGATAACTTTTTTTTTATCAGGGTTTTGAAAATGATAAAGGAGAAATGGATTTGAAAATTGCTGGTACAAGAAATGGTATAACAGCAATTCAGTTGGATGTAAAATCAACTCTACTCTCGTTAGATGTCATTAGTGAAGCTTTAAAGTATGGACGTCAAGCCCATCTTCAAATTCTTGACCACATGGAGCTAGCAATAGATTCCCCAAAAGAAACTTCTTATCTTTATAAGAAAAGAAAGATTGAAGATGAAACAGGTAATCATTAGAAGCTTTCAAGTTCTTGAATTGTTGCCTGAATTTATATTTCTCTTCATGTAATAAACTATGACAACGCTACAACCGTCACTTAGCTTTGCTTATTCCAAACCCTTATTCATGTTTAAGAATCCTAAACTTGCATTCAACTTTTGTGTTCATCAAGTTCATTATTACAACTTTTACCTGGTCAAGGCATTGTTCAAATCAAGCGGTCAGTGTGATCCTTTTAATCGTAGTGAGTGTGTCCCTTTTTTAAAAATATCAAGATATTAGTTTGAGTGTCAGAATATAACATTTTTCTATAAAAAAGAGTTAAATCAAAACAATGTCATTTTATCTTGTTAACTTTTATTAATTTAATTTCTATTAATATCTGTTTTTTAAGAAGTTCAGATAAATTTTTTGAATTATAATTAAGTTGAAGTCGTATTTGATACTAAATTTTTGTTTAGATTGTATTTGGGACAACTAAAATTATCGAAGCTTCAGTCATTTTTTCGCATATTATAACACATTAAGATTTGAGATCATAATCGATGTCGCTTAGGCCATCTTTAACCCGGGTCTCTTAAGATGGAGTTCTTAATATTTTTGTCCTCTTTTTAATTTTTTTTTTTTTTTTTACATTTTTCCGGATAAGAGACGTCTCTTATGTCTCTTATTTAAGAGACGGTTCTTAAGTTTTCTTAGTTAAAATTAAGATACGATCTCTTAAAAAATAAGAACCCCTTGTTAAGAGACCTGCATTAATCATGCCCTTATGCTCCCTTCAGTCAATCGAACGGTCAAAACTTTTATTTATCTAGGTTAATCTCTACCGTTTATTTAAATTACTTTTCCAAGGTTAAAAAAAACGAGAAATAAATCTTAACCGTCCGTTGAAATCAACCAATAACAAAACAGTAAAGAAAGAGCGGTAAGAGAAGACTGAGAGACCAGACCACTTTCAGAATCTCGAACAACGGAGAAGATTTGTCTCGACGAAACCTTTGTTTCTTTGTTTGTGTTCCTTACAATGGCGCCGAGGAAGAGCAACGCAGATGGAGAAGCAAAGGCGAAACCTTTGACTACGGCTTCGTCGAGAGTGACTCGGAGCATGGATCGCCGAACTCGAAGTGCGACTCAGCAAAACGGTGCTAAAGCGGCTGGATCCGTCGCCAAGCTCGCGTCTCCGAAGAAGATGAAGAGGAAGAAGTCAGAAGTTGAGACTGAGAGTGCTAAGAAGGCAAAGAAGGAAGATGGAGAAGCGGAGGTTGAAGACTCCACGAAGCCGAAGATTGTTATAGAGCACTGGTAATACATGTCTTATGTGTATACATTTTCGATTGAACTCTCTGTTGAGAACATTGTGTAGTAGCTAGGGTTTTTGTTTCTCATTGCTAGGGTTTCACTTTGATTCTGCATAGTGTGATAAGTGGTTTTGTAATTGAAGTTAGCACGCTTCTTTATCTCTATGTCTTGTTGGCATTGTGTCTTTCACCTTTCTGAAACTGGAGTTTAGTATCTGCTTTATGTTTGTTTCTTGTCTTGCTTAAGCTTCATTGTTATGTATGTTACTCAAATGATGTTATCTTCCTTCTGCAATTGAGAAGAGAAATAGGATTTTGCTTTTTTTGTTGGTATGTCTTAGTTTTCTCTGAGAAATTTTTATTTTTTTTGTTATGATGTTGAAGTAAACAATGCAATGCTTTCAAGACAAGGGCCATTCAGGTGAAGGAAGGTCTGGAGGGAGCTGTTCCTGGTGTCATGGTTACTCTGAATCCTGAAAAGGTAATTCTTTTACTGCAAGCTGACCATTTAGGAATGTGTTAAACCATTATTGTTCACATTGTGCTTGGTAACAACTAACAAATCTTCTCCTTGGCGTACTTTTTTTTTTTCTTTTGAACAGCCAAGGCGGGGTTGCTTTGAGATCCGGGAGGAAGGTGGAGAAACATTCATCAGTCTTTTGGTAAGGCTTTCGATTTTAATAAAAACTAAATCTCAGTTTGTCTCACTTTTCTGTGTATCTCATAACTTGTTTTGTTTGAGTGAGGTTTACTGGTAGTACTAGATCTCATAACACAGCTTGTTTCGTATGCATATGAGAATGAAAATCAACTCTGGATCAGTATTCAATGTGCAGTTGATGTTATATTGCTTAACCTTTCGTCATTTACATTCAACAGGGGATGTTGAGTATGGTAAAAGTGTTGTTAATTGAGTTTCAGTGTGTTGTAAGCAACTTTTTATGTTAGCAATTGTGAGTAGACTAAATCAACATGGTAAAAGTGTTTGCCTTTTGTTATAAAGAATTAATGAGGTTTGTGTGTTTATCTCATTGTGTAGGAGATGAAACGCCCATTTGCTCCAATGAAGGCTTTTGATATGGAAGAAGTCATTGAGGACATCATAAAGAAGATTAAATGAGAGGCAGCCACAGACTGCAAATAGGCTCTTCTTGTGCCGAATATGTCCTTTGTTTCTACCTTTGCCTCAGTCTAATCAAGTAGGATTCTATAAAAGACTTTCTAGAGCATTGTCAGATTCACTTTAGTTGTTTCTGTATGAGCACTGTAAGTGCAGTCTCGTCGTTTTGCAATGCATGATTGGCTTGGTTGATTTGTTTAGTTTGTGAGATTAACTCGTATTTGTAAGACCAGTTTGATTCATCTCGTAGCTTGAACGAAACTGATGCAGAAGTGTTTGTTCGTTGTTGTGATCACAGACATGTTTTTGATATTCTTTGCATTGGTTAAACTATGTTACAACACACGTAGAACAATGCATTTGCATTGACGATTGCTGTTGAGTAGAAAATTCACTAGGTTTAAGTTTCACATCCAAAAATCATGCCTCTCTTCTTGGTAATACAGAAGAAATGTTTGGAATCTCCATCTACCATTATTGTCATCAAGCCACATCACCTAATACCAAGCTTAGAAACCAGCAAAGCTAGCAAAAAATAGTAGCAAGAGAACAACATCAAATCTCAAACCTGCCTTACAAGCAGAAGAGGATGTCCCAGCTTTATCAGCAGCTTCAATCTTCTCATTATCGGCGCTTGGAGTAGGAGCTGGAGAATCAACCTCTTCTGTTGCAGGTGTATGTTTTGGACCAGCAGTATCTGAAGCATTGTCTTCATCAGCTGGTCCAGGACCTGGAGATTTTGCAGCGTCCGTAGGAGTTGGAGGCGGAGCCAAAGGAGCAGGTGGTGGTGGAGGTGGGAAAATCTCAAGGCTGAGTCCAGGAGCCACAATGGGCATGCTAATCTGGATTATAGACAAGTTATATGGATTGTCGTACAACGCCTTAACATACTCAGCCACTAAAGGTGAACCCTTCACTCCTGATCCAAAGTAAACTCTTCCTTCTGATTTGGTACAGTTGAGGAAACCATTCAGCTCTTCACCCAAACCAGTTGTTTGGTATAAGGTAGTGAGCATTATGCTCTTCTCCTTCATCCCTTTAAACTTTATCTCATCGTAGTAATCAAGAATGACATGATTCATGAGAATGTTCTTGACCTCAACGTCGGATCTGTTAACGATAGAGCTGATGGCTTCATTGCTAACCGCAAGTAAGGTTATGGTCAGGTATTTGCTTATGGGTACATTGAGCTTTGTTTTGATCAAGAGATCATTCATGGTGCTGAAGTTGGAGTACTTCTCAAACGCCCTTGTGATGTTATCGGCTGTAACGGCCGTAGAGACAAAGACTAGCAAGAAGAGACAAAGAGAAAGGGAGGCATTGAGACCCATCTTGTGTGTTGTTCTCTTTGGTATAATGAAAGCTAAACCTCAATGGCTTCACACGTTTGTTATTTATGTAGATGAAGTGAGGAAGTTGTAGAAGAATGGTTAGAAAGAGAGATTTACTCTCTTTTCTTTGGTGCTAAGTCCACTCTTCTATTTTTAGCGTGTAATAAGACTTGGCCAGTTAGATAGTTTAGGCTTTAACTGTGTTTTTATTTGAAGGTTTTTGTTATTTAGGTTAGTGCAATCTTGAGGTTTTAGTTGTGGTAGAAACCCCAAAGTGTAGTGGTTATTTTTGTTATTCGCAAGGCGAGTTAAATATTCATTGTCGTCTCACCACGTGTTAGAGAAATATGAAGATAACAGATTCAAATCTACAACATTTATAGTTCTTGTGAGACGTCATGTACCATCCAACCACTAACGCGTGGTTAACACTTATGTTTTGGTAATAAAAATATATAAGTCTTTTTTTAACGTAATATAATTATGAATAAAATACATGTAAAGATCCACTTTAAAAGCTTACTGTTTCTGTGAGTCCTTGAAATAAGAAAAATTGTTAAAAATAACATAAGTTAAGTATTATTTTGCAAAAAAATATATACCATCAAATATATGTTAATATTTGGATTTACACTTTATTGATTATTGTTTAAGGTTTAGTGTTAAAGAGGTGAGTGGAGTTGAGTTTCTAAATTTTTTTATAAATATTTTAAAAAAATAATTAACTATACTTTCATTAGAAGTTAAAACATTTTTGAAAATGGTCATTCACTAAATATAAATTTGAAAAGTCGTATCAAATTTATGGTATAAATGAAATTTTCCGTTAAAATAATTTTCTATTGACGATAAATTCTACTCGAGAGTGAAATTTCATAAAACTAAAACCTTCAAGACTCATCTCAATTTGTAAACTCTGATAAACTGTGAATTTTATGAAGAATAGTTTTCTTTTGTTGTGAAAGAGAATACGCTTAGGGGGTCTTATTAGATCAAGGATTTGAGAGAATTTTATTTTTTTCTCAAACCCCCTCTTATTGTATCTAACATTTAATAATTTCATACGAAATGCAAGTTTATTGGATTAGTCATATGTATAAATTCTCTCAAATTCCAGCTTATTGGAAAATATAGATTTTGTCAACAAAATCCATCAAATGAGATTTTGTGGAATCATGATGATATTTTACAGTGAAAAAATAACCGAAATAACACCTCCTAGGATGGTATTTGAATTTTTTTAAATAGAAAAAATTCTTTCACATTTTTAAAATAAAAATATTTTTTTTTGAAATGAAATAAAAATAAAAATATTTGAAAAATATTTTTTTTTTATATATTTCAGAAAACAATAATAATATCAAATTTTAGTAATGTAGAAAATAAATTATTATTTAAATAAATATTTAAAATATAAAAAGGAAGATTTTTTTCAAAAACCCAAAAAAATCTTCAAAAAGATATAAAACTTATAACAAATCTTTTTATGATTTATTCAAATCTCGGATTTACTTGCATTTTCTCAAATCTTGAATTCTCTCAAATGCTTAGTTTAATAAGCCCCACTTAATTTTTTTTATTTGATGGTTTAACTTTAGATGGAGAAATTAACCGAACGATTTTCGGTGTGGATGGCTAATGCCACGTGTATTACTCACTCAGGTCTATTATCATTCAAAAACGTAAAATATATTTATATTCTTAGTATTCTATCTAAATATTCAATCACACGTTTTATTTGTCGAACATATGTTCTATGTACCAAAATTTTAGCCAAAAAACATATGTTCTAAGTATATGGTCTTTTTACACAACCCACACATATATATAACACGAATATTAAAAAGTTTCGGCTTTGTACCAATTATTCGAATTGGCAACTTGGAGCTCATATTCTCTTTGTTAACTTTGAATCTCAAAGTGATGCGTCATGCTAATTAGTTTTTTTTTTAATTCTGAAGTATCTTAAGTCTAGGCTCATACTAATCACTAAAAAGAAATGCAATCCAAAGATCACAAGTGCAATTAATCGTAAGTATAGGTTTCAAACTCTTATCGCTTTGCTTCCCAAAGTATGTCTTACCATAGTATAACAAAAAGCCCGAAAATGTAATTTACAAATTATCAAATAAATGAATAACGTAAAAAATCTTTGATATATAGCGACTCACTAGTTTCGAAATAAAATTCGATGAATAGTCTAATAATATGCTATAACAAATTGTAATTAGCAGAACTAGTAATGTTAGGGATCTAAAATTTGAGCGATATGTCTTTTTCTTGATAGAATTATTCTAAGTTGTAAGTGACCTAGCACCAATTGAGCATATCTTTCATAATAAGAATACTAGTAAAGCTATAGATAATAGATCCATATATGTATATATGTGAAATGCATTTTGTGTGTGTATATATATATTTGTGTGTGTGAGTGTGAATTATAGATAAATTATATGCAAAATTAATCTTAGAAGTTCACATAAACCAGAGTGAAATCGGTTGTGATCGGTTTTAAATAGCATAATTATTATTTTTAAATCGGTTGTGATCATTGAATTAGCATTAAAAATTGTTAGCATGCAAGAGTTTTCAAGATTTATAGATTCTTTGTTAAATTGATGTATATGTATATGCATCTTCAAATATTAAAAGTTTGTTAATTAATAAGTTACAAATACCACGAGCAACGTCATGTGGTACAACATATATGTCAACATAGAATGGACCTATAAAGGTAGATTAAGGGGAAAAAAAGAACAAAAGAAGTAAAACTTTGTGTTAGGTGTTGAAGAGGATGAGGAGTGAGTGAGCGAGCGTGGCTTAGCATCATCTCCCACGAGGGCCTTCGCTCCCACTTCCCTTATTTCCTCACCAGTGTCTCTCTTTTCTCTTTCCTTTCTGAGTACTTTTTTTGGTTAATTCTTTCACAAATTTATAAAAATAACTAAAGATATTGTATAGAATATATTGCATTATTAAGAATAAATGTAACACACTAGACCTTCCCCCCCCCCCCCCTCAAAAAGACAAAAACTGAATATTGTGATAATCACTATCACATTGCATATGTGAGACATAAGAACAACCTTGGGGCTGTTCGTTTCTCCATTCAGATGAGCCATCTGGATGGAGATGAGAGTTTTGTTCTTTTAGACACTAAAAATACAACTCATCAGGATGGCTCATCCGGATGGCTTTTGAAAATTTAGGTATAATTTTAAAAATCAGCTGGCTAGACCAAATTGAACCATCTGGCTAGAGATGGTTTAGTCAAAATGCTAAAATGTCGATTTTGCCCCTCGTAAACTTTAAAATTTACAACCCTAATTTACAAAGTTAATAGTTTTCACCCTGGGAGACGTCGTCGAGTCTCAACCCCCTCTCTCTCTCTCTAACGCCATGAAAGGAGCTTGAGCTCTCTCTCCAGCCCCTCTATTTGCGCCTCTGTCTCTTGCTGCTTCTCCATCTCACTGCCTCTCTCTCTCCGCGCCTCTATCTCTCTCCGCGCCTCTCTGTATCCACCTCTCTGTCTCCACGCCTCTCTCTCTCTCTCTCTCTCTCTCTCTCTCTCTCTCTCACCGCATCTGGGTTTGCTTTTTTCTCTGATGGGTTTGCTTTCTTCATCGATTTGATTTGGGTTAGTGTGTGTTTGCTCTATGTTGATTTGGTTAGTGAACTTGTACGGATTTGATTTATGTATGTGTTCTGGCTCTATGATGTGATTTGTACCATGGCTGGGGAGTATGAACTAAGTTCTTATTCTTTAGATTTGAGCATTGAGGTTAGTGTGTGATTTTTGCTAATGTTCATTGTTCATGTTTTTGGTTTTGAGTTCTATGTATCATGTGCTAAGTTCAAACTGATTCTGAGTATCTTGGCTTAGAGTGATGTAGATTGTTAGCTTTGGAGAATTCTAGTAGAGAGTCAAAAGTTTGAGGATCTGTTTGCTTTTTAATGACAGTTTTGAGCTAAAGCTTTTAAGTTGAGAGAATTAGTGGTTTTGTTTCTAGTTAGGCAGCTTGATAAGTGTTATCATACATACACGTATTGTGAATTGCAATGCTCATTAGGATTCTTTTGCAGGATGACTACTATCAATCAACTTCAGGCCATGCACCAGTAAAATCTGAGAGCAACAATCTTCCAGTTACCTTTTCCTCCAGTGAGTTACGTTTCACTGAAAAAAATGACGGAGCTAGCTGTAAAACCACGAGAGTAGTGGCAACCAAGGCTGACCTGGATCAGCTGGCTCAAGAACAGAGACAGTGCAATGCAGCGTTACAAGGAAAAGAGGAAAAATCAGAGGTACATACAACTTTTTTTATTCTTTCTCTTAAGAGAACTTTTCTATAGAGCATATCTAATACCGTATCTTGGATATTGGGTGGTAGCAGATATGATAAGACCATAAGGTATGAATCGAGGAAGGCAACAGCTGATACAAAGTTGCGTGTCAAAGGCAGATTTGTGAAGGCTAGTGAAGCTCCTTATCCTTAAAAATCTCTTTACATAGATCTCCTATTAGCTTGTGAAGTTAGGAACTTTTGCTCAACTTACTTCCCCTGCCTCTGGAAATGTATATAGATAGGTCTTGTTGCTGGAATATCAAACTTAAGCTGATTATATATGTATTTGTTTCTAGTTACCTGATAACCATTGCATACACGTATTGTGCTACTGCTTAAGTTCGTCTTGTTTAGTGGTTTTGTAGTCTTGTTGCTGCTGGAATAGTTTACAATGAAAAATTATTTTAACATAGTAATGAGTACATGATGCTCTTTACAATTGCTTTTTCATCTTTTAAATTCAGTTTTATAAAATTTGAGTTTGTACTTTGAGTTTCTACTTTGAGTTGTTTGGAAGGTTATTCAAAATTGAGTTTCTACTTTAAATTTTATTTTAATGCAAATTTAAATAAAAATTTATATGAAATAAAATTTTATAAATTTCAAAATGCTAATTTTAAATTAATTTTAGTGTAAATATATTTTAGAAGAAATAATAAAAATTAGTATAGCTAAAATTAATATCAAACATATGATTAAATCAAAAATAATGGTATATTTGTAATTTGTTTATTAAACTCATCTGGATGGAGATGAAAAAAAAAGAAACAAACATAAAATTCATCTAGATGACTTATCTAGATGACTCATCTGGATGGAGAAACGAACAACTCCTAAAATCTGGATGGGTCATCTCGATGGATCACATAGATGGATCATCTCGATGAAGATGACAGATGGAGAAACGAACAGCCCCCTTATTGGTAGCTTCCTAAAAAAGTTCTTAAACACAAGATATTAATAGTGTAAGTGATTAAGTTTTAATTTACTTCAAATAATTAAATTACTTGGATGAAGATAAGTGGACAATGATTTATCTAGATGGTGACATATGGAAAGGACAAGTTCAAATAATTATTTTTTTAAAAAAATGTTAGATATTCATTGCGATCTTTCAATGGGACTGCTCTAATAACGTTAACGATTCCATACTTAACACACACACAATTGATTAATTAAATAAAATATACTATATAGATTGAATTTTATCCCATCTTTACTTCGATGTGAAATATGTTAATATAACTTACATTTAGAAGACGAGGAACATGCAACGGACATAGCCTCAATTTACGGCTCATTTACTTATCCAAAAAGATAATTTATAGGTGGACTACATCTTCATTGGAAGATTAGTTTGTCACTCTTCATAAAATACCCTCAAATTAATTTTGAAAAGAACAAGGTAGAAAATTTTGGCAGAACCATTAAGATCAAGAAAAGGCACGTGACACCACGCCTTCTGCTACATATCTACAGAACAAACATAGAATCTTAGGAGAATTAGTACTTTATAAGAAAAGAAAAACGAGGAATTATGAAAAGTTAAATAGTAATTAAAAGCAATTAAAAGTTAACATTTTGCAAAAATATATATAACTGAATCAACTGGAAAAATATAAAAACAACGATTGTTCTTTAATGGAATGACACTGTTTTGGTCTATGTATGATACGATGTCCACGTCTAAAAATGTTATTATCACCACTTAATTTTTTCCAAAAAATAAAGAATTATTTTGATAAGTCTCACATAACTTTATAGAATCTATTAGTACTATAATTTGCTGTATCACAAACTGCATGATATAACCATATAGGTAATCAAATTGATCATTTCAGTTTTTTAAGTGAAAAATGATTAACTTAGGTTTTTTTTTGTTGTATTTTCATATTTTTGAACAAACTCGCAAATTATAAGACTGGTGTAAGTGAAACGGTCTTATGGTTACGCAATAATAAGTTGGATCTTAGCTAACCGATATTACGTCAAGAGTGAGCTCATGCAAACTAGAAGAAGAGTCTTGCAGTATCGGAAAATCCATATAATTTGTTATAATATTAGATAATATTACGATAAGAATCTAGCTTTTGTGAAATCCTACCAAAGATTCTTAGACATAAGGAAAAGAAAGAAATTAATAACACACAAAATACAGAAAGGAAAAACAAAACAAAAAAAAATATTCCAAGATGAAAGCTAATTCCTCATCAGGGGTATGTGGACCCATAATTTTCTATTATTGTAACAAATTTAATAAATAGTTTCTTATAATCCGGGCTTTCACATATTTTCTTTTGAAAAAAGGTTTTCTCATATTCTAACAGGCAACTTCAATATTTTGCATATAGAAATCAAGTATAATTAACATTCTCTCAATTTTTATATAATAAGTATTCTTTCAGTTAATGTCCATAGAAAATTTACCGCAGTGCTAACGTCGTAAATATGACGATAAATTATTTTTCTTAACTCAAATATTATTTATCTTCATCTGGTTTCGAATAAGAACAATAGCTTTAAATTTATGGATTTGAGTTATTCTTTTGTGCCCAAATGTGATATATACATTGGTGGGAAATTGATGGATAAGATTAGTCCCTTTCGAGAATTCTGGATATAACATATAATAAATATAATCATAAAAAATATTTTTTTTGGGGGTCAAAATCATAAAAATAAAAATATTTATCAGTATCTTGACATGACCCCTTTACTAGCATCTATATATAACCTTCTTCACAGTTTCCTTCTACTCAACAAATTTAACAAGCTCATTGTGAAGAGCAATCCTATTATAAAAAAAAATATCCACACACACAAAACCCTAGTTCGTAAACATCACAATGTCTGGTGTATGGGTGTTCAACAAGAACGGAGTGATGAGGCTGATTGAGAATCCATACAACCAATCCGGAGGAGATTGGTCGGAATCTTCCTCCTCCGGTGGTAGCCATCAGCAGAGGATGAGGAGGAAGCTTCTTGTCCATCTTCCGACGAACGAGGCTGTCTCTTCATACGGATCACTTGAGAGGATCTTGAAGGGTCTTGGATGGGAGAGGTACTACAATGGAGACAACGCCGACCATCTCCTCCAGTTCCACAAGAGAACATCGATTGATCTCATCTCTCTCCCTCGTGAATTCTCCAAGTTCAACTCTATTCATATGTATGATATCGTTGTCAAGAACCCTAACGTCTTCCATGTCCGAGACATGTAGTAGCAGGTCATCAAAAATAAAACTGGGTCAATTTGATTCTTCAATAATCATTCTCGATGATATATATATCTATCATTGGTATATATTTGCAGGCGTTTGCTTTGCTTTATTTACTGTTGTGGGTTTGTTTTGTTTTGTGTTGGTCGATGTATGGTGGTCTCAAACTAGAGCCATTTTAATAACTTGTATCATTTTGTGATTTGATTGAACTTGTCTCTCACGGATGAAATAGTAAAGAAGGCACATAGTTTACCACACACAAATCAACAGTTAAAAATGTTACAATTAATTCTATGACATCATTCTAGTATAGCAGTCTCATTCAACTAGTTAACCAACAAATACGTGCTCTACTAATATTAACTACATGATTTTTATTTTTGAAAATAATAATTTGACAAAAGTGATAAACATATTCTTTGTTAACTGAGAGAAGTTTTAGTCTAAACATATTCTTTTGTTAACTAAGAGAAATTGTTATAACCTTTCTCTAGGTTCGGAATCAAGTTCCGCTAAGATTTTATAATATGGTGTGAATCATCATTTTCTTTTTTGGGATGCAAAGTGTGATCATCATTTTTAGAGAAAATCGAAAAAAACACAATGGAACCAACTACGTATCTGTATTAAATCACTAATCCAAGGTACTATAGTGATAAAAATGTTATCTAATTATATAGTTTTTCAATATCGTGTTATAAGAAAACAACACATACAGGATTAAATCAATAGATAATACTTTAGTATATTAAATAAAATATACACAGCCATACTATTATACAAAAGTAAATTGCAAACAAGACGAAATCTAAAGAAGGAAAGTCAAAAGATGTCCAATTAGAGAAGGTCCCCAAATGTTTGGGAAGACAATGGATAAAATGATGGGAGCACGTGATCTCTCATACTTTTCTACCAAATTTTGACAGGTGTCAGCTTTTGATTGCTCGTTCCCCATTCGGGTCACATACTAAAATGATGGGCGCACGTGATATCTAGCCTTTCACTTGGAATCTTGGCACGTGTCGATTCCCCCAGTGCCCATTCTCCCCCACTTTGTCACTTCCTTATCGATGTCGACCAAACTTTCTTTATTCTATCAAATAAATTTACACATTATCCTTTTTCGTCTAACACTCTTATATTCGGACCCTTCTTTATTTTTTTTATATGGTTTTGAAGGCTTTTGTGCCTCTTCGTGGGCTTCGATTGTTTTTGTTTTGGGCTTTTCGATATTAAGTCTGCAAGAAAGCATAGTCTAAGGATGTAAATTATGTTTCCCATATGGTTAAGGATTAATTTAAAATCCTAATCATAAAAGGGATTACATAATTCATGTAGTATAAATAGATAGCTTATTACTTAGGTTAAGGTAAGAAAACATAAGTTCTCTCTTGTGGTTTTAAGCACGTGATTAGTGCAAGCTTTAATAAAATCAAAGTCGATTCTCTACAAGTGGTATCAGAGCTCAGGCTAAACTAGATCCAAGAACAGAGATTCGAGGACAAGATTCAATAAAGCTACCAACAAGAATACTTATCTGGTGTGATAAAAGGATTTCCGCCCGTGTGACTTGAAGCTTGAAGATCACGGCACACAACATCAACCTGCAAACAAAGGAACAAAAGTTTTCAGGTTAACAGAGAGATGGAAGCAACTTCAGGAAAATTTGAAGTAGAAAAGTTTGATGGAAAAGGTGACTTTGGTCTCTGGAAATACAAGATGCTATGTCAGCTTGAGATTGTCGGGTTAGGGTCAGTTCTTAAAGAGAAAAATCCTGCTACAGATACTGATGATGGTGGACAAAAAGACTCTAAACCTGATCCTAAAGAGCAAGACCGAGAACTACGAACAAAGAATTTGATCAGCATGTGCCTATCTGACCAAATTCTTCGCAAAGTCATGTATGAACCAACAGCATTAGCTATGTGGAAGGCTCTAGAAGCCGAGTATCAAACCAAGACGTTACCTAATCGAATCTACATGAAGCAAAGATATGCAGGTTTTAGAATGGAAGAACACAAATCTATTGAAGAAAATTTGGATGTTTTTCTAAAACTTGTGGCTGATCTAGCAAGTCTGGATATTAAGATCAGTGAAGAAGATCAAGCTATTCAAATATTGACGAGCCTACCGAAGCAATATGAATCCTTAGTTGATGCATTAAAATACGGCAGCGGAAAGGAGACATTAACAGTCCGAGATGTTACAAGCTCTGCTTATTCTAAAGAAGTCGAATTAAGAGAGAAGGGATTACTTAACAGATCTAGAGGTAACTCCGAAGGCCTGTTCGTTAGCAACAACAGAGGGAGGAGTGAGAAGAAAAGCGATAAGACCTGGAGAGCAAGATCAAAGAGTAAATCAAGATCACAATCAAGACCAAGGTTCTCAAAAGAATGTTGGGTGTGTGGCAAGGAAGGACACTTCAAAAGACAATGTCCAGAAAGAAAAAATCAAAAACCATCTACTTCAGTCAACATAGCTGAAGAAAAGGAGCAACCATTAGTTCTAACAGCAAGTCAACAAGACACAAAAACTGAGTGGGTACTTGACTCCGGTTGTACATTCCATATCACTCCAAACAAAGATGTCTTATTTGATCTTGAAGACATAGAAGGAGGAAAGGTTTTAATGGGGAACAATACCTTTAGTGAAATCAAAGGGATCGGGAAAATAAGGATCATGAATGATGATGGAACAAGTGTGATTCTCACTAATGTTCGTTACATGCCAACCATGGGCAGAAACCTTATTTCCTATGGCTTATTAGAGAAGATGGGATGTAGATACGAAGGAAAGGACTTCATGGTGCAGTTTTACAAAGACAACAAGAAAATTATTTCTGGAAAATATTGTGATGGCTTGTATTACTTACAAGGGACAGTATTAAATGGTGAAGCTGCAGTTGCAAGGCCTGATATCGATATGACCAAGAGGTGGCACTCTAGACTCGGCCATATGAGTCTAAAGGGAATGAATATCTTAGTCAAAGAAGGATATCTAAGCGATAAAGATGTAAAGACGTTGGATTTTTGCGAGAACTGTGTTTTGGGAAAAGCACATAAGTTAAGTTTTCCTAAGGGTAAACATACGTCTAAGGAAGTCCTAGAATACATTCACTCGGATTTATGGGGTTCACCTTCGGTGGTGGAAAGTCTCGGGGGCTGCTATTATTTCGTTACATTCATTGACGATTTTTCTAGAAAAGTATGGATCTATTTTCTAAAGTCAAAGGATGAAGTATTCCAAAACTTCAAGGAATGGAAAGCAAGCGTAGAGACAGAGACAGGGAAGAAGGTAAAGTGTCTTAGAACAGATAATGGACTGGAATTTTGTAATACACAATTGGAGACTTTGTGTAAGGAAGCATGGATTAAAAGACACAGAACATGCGTCTACACTCCACAACAAAATGGAGTATCAGAACGCATGAACCGTACAATTATGGAGAAGGTTAGATGTATGTTAACAGAAGCAGGCTTGGAACAAAAATTTTGGGCAGAAGCTGCTTCTACAGCAGTTTACTTGATCAACCGATCTCCTAGCACAGCTATCAATCTTAAACTACCAGAGGAGGTGTGGTCTGGAGTTAAAACAGACTTAAATCATCTAAGGAGGTTTGGATGTACAGCTTATATTCACGTGACTCAAGCCAAAACCAGTCCAAGAGCAGTGAAAGGCGTTTTCATGGGATACCCTAAAGGAACTAAAGGCTACCGAGTCTGGCTACCAGAAGAACTGAGATGCACAGTCAGCAGGAACGTGATCTTTAACGAAGAAGAGATGTTTAAAGACATAAACGGAACCAGTAAGGAAAAGCAGAAACAAAAGAGAGTTTCATTTAGTCCAGAGTTGATTCAAGGACCATCGAACGCAGCTCCTGACACTAAAACAGAGGATATGGTTCAAGGTGGAGTTTCTCCACTATCAAATTCGGAAATAGAATCCTCAAGCTCAGAAAGTGAAGAAGAAATCATGGAAGCTACACAGGAAAATCTAGATAACTACATTCTCGCAAGAGATAGAGCCAGAAGAGAAATTAAGAAACCCTCTAGGTTTGATGATTCTGATTGCGTGGCTTATGCTCTAGCCACAGCAGAAGAGATTAATATGGATGAACCTAAATCTTATTCTGAAGCTAGGAGGAGTAAAAACTGGAAATTTTGGAATGGAGGAATGAAGGAAGAAATGGACTCATTGAGAAAGAATAAAACTTGGAAACTTGTGAGAAAACCAAAAATAAAAGAATTATTGGTAGCAAATGGGTTTTCAAGTTAAAGGAAGGCATTCCGGGAGTTGAGAAGCCAAGATACAAAGCAAGGCTAGTAGCTAAAGGTTTCTCACAGGTAGAAGGCATTGATTACACAGAGGTGTTTGCACCAGTGGTAAAACATGTATCAATCAGGATCATGTTGTCACTGGTCGTAAACTATGATCTGGAGTTGGAGCAATTAGATGTAAAAACAGCCTTTCTATACGGGACACTGGATGAAGAAATTTACATGTCACAACCAGAAGGATTCACTGAAGAAGGAAAGGAAGAACATGTTTGTCTTCTGTTAAAATCCCTTTATGGATTAAAACAGTCACCAAGACAATGGAATAGAAGATTCGATGAGTTTATGAAGGAACAAGGTTTTGAGAGAAGTCTCTACGACCCGTGTGTATACATGAAAGGGTCGGACCTACTTCACATGGTCTATCTATTGATCTACGTTGATGATATGTTAATAGCGTCAAAGGACTCTAAAGAAATACAGAAGATCAAAGATAGTCTGAAGAAAGAATTCGAGATGAAGGACCTTGGAGCAGCTTCAAGAATACTTGGAATGGATATCATTAGAGACAGAAAGTGTGAAACTCTAAAGCTATCACAGGGAAAGTATTTACAAAAGGTGCTGGAAACTTTCAACATGACAGATTGTAAGGCCGTGGTTACTCCAATTGGACCACAATTTAAACTTAAGAGTCTAACACAGGAAGAAGAAAAAGTGGAGTCAAGGTACATGAATGAGGTTCCATATGCCTCAGCTGTTGGCAGCCTAATGTATGCAATGGTGGGATCTAGACCGGATCTATGTTTTGCAGTAGGCCTAATAAGTCGCTATATGGGTAAACCAGGAAGACAACATTGGGAAGCAGTCAAATGGGTGATGAAATATCTTAAAGGAGCTCTAAAATCAGACCTAACGTTTACCAAGGGAAAAGGTTTTTTGGTACAAGGGTTTTGTGATGCAGATTATGCAACAGATTTAGATAGGAGAAGGTCTGTTACTGGTTATGTTTTTCAAGTTGGAGGCAACACGATAAGTTGGAGGTCAGGCCTCCAACACATCGTGGCACTATCAACAACTGAATCTGAATATATGGCACTGGCAGAAGCATTTAAAGAAGCTCTATGGCTTAAAGGGTTTGTCAGTGAATTAGGATTCAAACAAGATGATGTGAAGGTTTTCTCAGATTCACAGAGTGCTATACACTTAGCTAAAAATGGAGGATTTCATGAAAGAACTAAACATATCGATACTAGACTACACTTCATGAGAGATGTAATTGAAGCTGGAGATGTTACAGTTCACAAAGTTCATACGTCTATCAATCCTGCCGATTTCCTAACTAAATGTGTACCTGGAAAGAAGTTCGAAACATGTTTGGAACTCCTCAAGGTCCTGCCTTGATAGGATGTGTGTGGCTGCAGGTAACAAAGCTGTCGAATTGTTTACCTCGCGGGAAAAAGCCACACAACAAGGAATCAGTATTTAGAAATTATACTGATGGTTTCGGCAGGAATAATAAAGCTTGAAGGAGATGAGTTTCAAAAGATTACCTTTGGAGTTATAGGAAGAAGCGGTCTATACAAGAAACCTGCAAAACAATTATACTAGTCAAAAGTTTGTTTTGTGGGATAAACATAAGTCAGGTTTAAGAGTAAGACTACTCGGTTGAATACCTGAAGGAAGAGGTCGATGGTGGTGAGACGTCAACACCGCGAGCTAAAGTTAAACACAAATCGTGTTTGATATTTAGTCTTCATAAAAGGTTTATACCAGATGTATAGAATAATCAAAAGGGAAAAAGGTGTTACCTTTTGGGGTTTTATCAATCGGATGTTTCGGATGGCCATGCATGAGAAATCCGGTACCTTGAGAACACAAGGGTTACAAAAGATCTTAAGAACTCATTGGAGCTACAATCAAAGGTTAGGGTTTGTTCAAAAGGTCTAAGGAAGAAGACAGAAGAAACAAAGATAACCTGAAGATTGTTGTGGTGGAGGCGGTCATAGTCAACACCGGTAAAGACAAGTGACGGCGGCAGCTGAATCTTGTCTTGGTCACGGAGAATCGAAGAGAAGTGAAGCTCAGAGGCAAGAAGAGAGACAAAGGATCGGAGAAGGTCACATACGACACAAGCGAGGCAGCTCCGGAGGGTCACGGAGAAGACGAGGATCGACTTGATGGGATCTTGTCGGCATTCACGGAATCAAGAAGAGGGTGGTGTTCGGCGAGAGCTAAAGGAAGAAGATCGGAGGTTGCATGCAGCTCCGGCGGACTAAGCAAATCGATACTCGGTGGTGTCTTTGGTTGTCGGCAACAGAGAGAAGTGAAGGAGACGAAAGTGGTGAGAACTCGAAGAGGCAAGGTGGAGATTGAAGGCTTTTGTGCCTCTTCGTGGGCTTCGATTGTTTTCGTTTTGGGCTTCTCGATATTAAGCCTGCAAGAAAGCATAGTCTAAGGATGTAAATTATGTTTCCCATATGGTTAAGGATTAATTTAAAATCCTAATCATAAAAGGGATTACATAATTCATGTAGTATAAATAGATAGCTTATTACTTAGGTTAAGGCAAGAAAACATAAGTTCTCTCTTGTGGTTTTGAGCACGTGATTAAGTGCAAGCTTTAATAAAATCAAAGTCGATTCTCTACAGGTTTGTATTATTTTGGTTTTAATTTCTTGAACTAACATCATGGGTCCAAAACATTTATAAAATGAGTTGTTTTTAACACAATAAAATGAGTGTTTAAAATAAGGTTTTCATGATTAAACACAAAAAGGGAAAGGAGTTTTTCAAAAAAAAAATTGACGAAAACCCTATAATACATTTTTTTTTTCAAATTATAACTATTCAATCTCTTCTTATCAAAATATTGTTTTTTGTTTCTTTGAGTAGGCTATAAAATTCCCATGAATAGAAATGCTTTAATATGCTGGACCATTATTTATTCTCATCGGTTAAATAGATTCCTTGTTAGGATTTTTCAGCATTCCTATGTCCAAATTGCCCAAACCTCTTAACACATTTACATTAATCAGTTGAAGTGATCATACAAGTTTTTCTTACAAAAGAGATTTATTTTTCAATAATATGATTACCAAACAAATTAGCTATTGCTTTATTTTGGGTTTGAAAGAACGCATTGTATTTTTAAAACAGGCTGTACACGTAAAATACGCTTGATCAGACTTTTATTTTTTACAGTATATAACTTTCTTGTTTATTTTGGTATACAAAACTAGTTAATTAAGATTTATCTAACTAGTCAACATTTTAACCTCACCACTTTTCTACACTAAACTTGGTGTACAGTCATTTTCTACTAGAAACTCTCTAGTCTATGCATGTATGTTTGCCCCTAGCCCCTAGGTTCCATAAATATTCAATACACCATAAGTATAATATATGGCCGACATTGAGATTTAATGAGATAGGCAATCCGATAAGAGTTTTAACAATTTTTTAAAAAAAATTATGGCATGTAAACAATGTAAACTGACTCTTAAAAATCTGATTTATGCCGATGACATTGCCCTACACATGATACATGTAATCAGTGCCGCCTCTGGCTAAAGCTAGTAAAGCTTTAGGCACCAAAACAAATATAGACATTCAGGGGCAGCCAATACATAAAAGCTAGTTGTGGATTAGTGGTTGTAAGTGACTAATGTAATTATTTCTTTCCCTGGTTGGACTGTTACATTTTCTTAATTTGTTTTGTGTATATGGGCCAAGTTGCTTTTTTGCTTTGGACGCTCAGACATGACGGGCCGGGCCTGCATGTAATCACATATATATAATAGCACACACAAACTTCACTTGTAGCTCTTCTAATGTAGTTGGAATATGTTTATACACTAACCATTAACCAACGTCATTCAAATCAAAGTTGTAGTGCTGGTACAACAACACTGATTTACACAATTCCGGTTAACAATAATTACAAATTCCATAATTTTCGAAAATACAATCCGGTTAACCAATATTGAACTTAAACCGTTTCGCGTGGTGGCAAACCATTAGATAAAAAAAAAACTATCTTCTTGGCGCCAAAATCGGAGAATAAGAAGAAGAGGAAGAGGGCAAAACAAACCCTAAGAACAGTCCCAATCTCACTAAGCTATGCAATCAAAGATCAATTCTTTCTTCAAGCCCTCGTCTTCTTCTCCTATCGCCGCCTCAGTAACACCAGAAACAGACGATGGTTTATCCGCCTGGGAGAATAACCGGAACGTCATCGTCAACACCTACGAGCGTCGATCTGCCAAAGCCGATAGGTAAATGAACTATCTTTTTGGGTTTTCATCTGCCATTTGCAATTGGGTTTCTCTTTCTGCGTAAAGGGTTTCTCTCAAAAACTTGAATTGACATAACCTATTGTTACGCTTTGGTGGTACTCCAGAAGTGAAGTGTCCAAGGAACCACCAAGGAAAGGATCTTCCTTTGCACCTAAAACTCTCAACAAGAAGCGTAGCTATACTCAATTCCACTTAGAGCTAGGCCAATCTGATTTTCTTCTCAGACACTGCGTAGAGTGTGGAGCTACGTATGCTCCTGGAGATGAGTTAGATGAGAAGACCCATCAAAGCTTTCACAAGGAGTACATGAACGGAATCCCTTTTAAGGTGACCTTGTATTACTGAAGAAGACATATGTTTCTTTGATTCTTTTTTTGGTTTTTATAATTGTGTGTTGTCAGGGTTGGCAGAAGGAGAGAGCGTTTACGTCGCCTTCTTCCGACAAGAACCGTATTGTTATGGTATTGGAAAATGATTCTCCTGCACATAGAAACAAGGTTTGTTCTTTCCACTGTTTAAGTTTTGTTGTTTTCCTGTACTGATTTCCTCATTTTGAGGATCTAATAGGTTATTGTTTGCACTTCGCAGGTGCAAGAGGTTGTGAAGATGATGGAGGTTGAGCTAGGTGAGGATTGGATTCTTCACAAACATTGTAAAGTATGAGAGTCTTTATCCATGACATAACAACCATTTTTTGAATAGATTCCATAGCTCATGGTTTACTTATTAGACAAAGGAGCAAGACAGTGACTTATTGTGTTTCCTTGTTTATGAATAGCATTGAAATCACACAAGAAAGTTGATTGTGCGAGAAATAAAGAGTTTTTTTTATATCTTTTAGTGACCACATTCAGTAAATTCACAATAATAAAGATCATATATCCAAAATGTTTTAATAGTCACAGCAGTTTCAAGAGCTACCTTTGTTATGTGCAGGTTTATCTTTTTGTCTCCTCTCACAGGATCTCTGGATGTCTAGTTGCAGAACCAATCAAGGAAGCATTTAAGATCATAGCTCCTCTTGAAAGACAGTTAAAGAAAGAGAGTTCCTCTCCTTCAACCTCCATTCAGTTTGGAAACATTGTGTTGCAAAGACAAGTATCAAAAAGACTGCAAAAATCAGATGATAGATTAGATAAAGAAGCCATTGTATGTGAGGAAGAAGCTAAACCGGCTGTTTGTGGAGTTAGAGCTATTTGGGTTTCACCTTCCAACAGAAGAAACGGCTTAGCTACACAATTACTGGATACCGCCAGGTAAAATAACTCTTAGCATCCACCTGAAAACCATCCTCTCATTATAAATGTTGAATCAATGTTTATGTTTATGTTAAAACGCAGGGAAAGCTTCAGCAATGAGTGCGTTTTGGAGAAATCTCAGTTGGCATTTTCACAGCCAAGCTCTTTGGGAAGAGCTCTTGGATCTAATTATTTTGGAACTTCTTCTTTCTTAGTTTACAATGCTCAACTATCTGTACAAGGCCCAATACTGTAAACAGGCTCGGTGAAAAAGTATGTTGCTTTGCTATCATTTAGCATTTTTTGTTAGGAATAACTTGGAAAAGATGCGCAATGCAGTCAAGATCCTTTAACCAATATTCCTTTCCCATATTTTTAAATTAGAGAAATATTCTAAAATAGTTCTAATTTTTTTTTGACACAAATATAGATTGAAAAAAAAAAAATTTTTTTTATTGAAATACGTAAATATACATTTATATTTTAGGATTAACTAATTTAATTTTAAAAGTTATTGAATGTAGTTTTGAAGGTGAGTTTAAATTTCATTTTAAAAAATAAAAAATAAAATTTTAAAATAAAAAATACTGTTTGAGAGAATTGTCTTTTAAATTAAATTAAGCATACAGGTTCTTACAAAACATAAATCGGTAAAAATGTTAACTAAAAACAAAATTAAATCTCTAAGTGCCGACAGAAATTAAGAGAAAAGTAAAAGTGACAATAGTTTTAAAATTAGGTGCAGTGATATTTCTCTTTGAAAAATCACAACCAGATGTTTTCAAATATTATATATCATATGCATTATCCCTATGCAATCTGAACATATATTAAAATGTAACAATCAAATATATAAAAATAATATAGACTAATCAAGTAAACCTTTATATTAATAATAATTGAAAAGGTAAAAAAAAAGTAGTATGGTGGACTGAGAGAAATAAAGGAGGAGGCTTTGCTCTATCCCCGCAAGAAACCCCAATCTCTTAGAAACTGCCAATCTCAAAGGTCAGCCTTCTTCTTTCTTCCTTCTTCTTCGACTTTTCGATTCGATCCTATTCTCTGTTGATATCATTACTTCTTAGATGTGTTTGCTTACCGATTGGTTTGGATCCATTTCTAACCTTTTTTTTTCTTAGGGTTCTACCTATAGGTTTTTGACTCGATTGTAGTATGTGATCTGTTTCTTGAATCGTTTTGATTCGTGAATCAAACCTTTTGGGTTTGTAGTGTGTTTCACAAGGGGACTGAATCGTCTCCAAAGGTTTAGTCTTTATGAGTCTCCATCGAATCATCTTTACATTCTTATTCACAAGCTGTATCCTTTACTTGCATATGCAGCTACTTCATCCAGGGAAATGACGTAAAAGGGTTTGCATCAAGTCTCTGTCTTTTTGTTCATCTGTGGAGTGAAAAAGTTTGGAACTTTATGGCGCTACAACGTGCATGTGAGAACTACCTTCAAGCAAAGACCTTTTGCAGCGACCTAATGGTCAATTGGGATGACTTAGTTTGTCCCATTTGTTTGGACTCTCCTCACAACGGCGTGCTTCTCCAATGTTCATCTTACGACAACGGATGTCGTGCATTCGTCTGCAACACGGACCACCTTCACTCCAACTGTTTGGATCGTTTCATTACAGCTTGTGGAACAGACCCACCTCCACCTCCTGATGAGCCTAGGTCAAAGGTGTTGGAAGAGAGTTGCAAACCGTTGTGTCCACTATGTAGAGGAGAAGTCACTGGATGGGTTGTTGTGGAGGAAGCTCGTGTCCGTCTTGATGAGAAGCAACGTTGCTGCGAGGAAGAACGGTGCAGGTTCATGGGTACTTACATGGAGCTTCGAAAGCATGCTCAGTCAGAACATCCAGACTCTCGTCCCTCGAAGATTGATCCTGCAAGGAAGCTTGACTGGGAGAATTTCCAGCAGTCGTCTGAGATCATCGACGTGTTGAGCACAATTCACTCAGAGGTTCCGAGAGGAGTTGTTTTAGGAGATTATGTGATTGAGTATGGAGATGATGACTCAGGAGATGAGTTTGAGGATGTTCCTGGAAATGAAGGAAACTGGTGGACCTCTTGTATCTTGTATAAAATGTTTGATAATATAAGGAATGCGAGGAACAGAAGAAGAGCAAGGATGATGAGTGAGAGCAGGAGAGGGAGTCGCCGTTCTAGCTATGATAACTCCAACTCTGATGACAGCTCGGTAGCGTCGATAGAGTTCCCAGAGTATAGAGTAGATGAGATTGATGATGAGTTCATCACAACCACAAGTGGAGTTAACAGAAGTAGCTCTGTTCATCAAAGGTTATATTCATCTACCTAGATATATATACATTCTTGTTTTCATAGTTTATATGATGGTGTTACGTTATGGATGTTGCTTGGTGCCATTGGTTTACAGGTTAAGAAGGCATCGTTCCCGTTTCTATGAAAATTAGGTATCAAAGGTTCTATCTTCTTCTCAGCCAGCTGGAGATTGAAGTGAGGCAAGTGAAGCAGACCAGCATATTCGTAGGCCAATGGTGGGTGTTCTTTGGTTTTGGACCTCTCTCTTCTTTTGTTTTTGTGTTCAACACATGAATATTATTTTAGGTTTGTTTGTCTTGTGACATTTACTCGCAGCACAGTCTTGTACAAAAAAACGTAATCAGAAAAAGGGTTTTTGGGATAATGTTACTCTCTAATTACATGCGTCTTTCAACATTGAAGATAGATATTGAGAGATGTAAACCAGAAGTCAACATTACTGTTTAAACATTTGGTGAACATGTAACTTAGATCTTATATTTTAAAAGCTCACTATCACAACTTCGTCAGGTACATGGAATCGTTGTTATACATCCAAAATATGTGGCACAAGCTCATAAACTAATACTATGAAACATTATAGGTGCTTCATTATTAGACATTTTATAAAAATCTAGTGGTCATGAGATTTAAATGCCCATAAATATTTTAAGGAAGACCTTTATCTTTTTATATACTTTAGGAACCTGAAACATATGCCACCACATGTATTAAAAACTCAGAGATTTATAATTGTATAATTCACTGTTAATGATTAGTTAAAACTTTATAACATTTGCCAAGAAAAGAAGTTATTACCTAAATACTTTTACTGCCTAATGAGTGGAAATAAATTTTAACCGTAGCCCTGTAATTTAGGAAATTAATCCTTTTCACCCAGTAAAAAAAAGAGAACAACAAGACGACAAATAACGACAAAATTCCTTATATTCCGATTAATTCATCTCAACGAACTCTCTTCCTCCTCCGATGGATTCCGTCTCCGGCTACGCCGGTCCACGTCAGCCTCGATCCGGAGGCAAGATTGTTCGACCACGCCGGACCTCCGTCGTCAGAACGCCGTACGACCGCCCGGTTCCAAGATCTCAGGATCCTCCTCAGCAAAACCCTAGTTGGATCTCCAGGCTCGTTTACAAACCTGCCACCGCCATTGCCTCCGGCGCCGGGAAATTCATTTCTTCCGTCGTATTCTCTGATTCTTCCTCATCTTCTTCGGAGGGTGAAGATTCATCTTCAGGTATGTGTTGTCTTAAAAGCTTCCCGCTTGTGTAATAAAATTCATTTGTGTTCAGACATGATTAGTTTGAAAGATTGAAACTTTGGTTGGAGTCTGAAACCTACCGTTTGATTCCAAATGTGATGTTTATTTTAAAAGCTTCCTCCTTTTTTCTCTTTCCTTCAGTAATGGTTGGTGAAGTGCTGTTACTCTATTTAGCTAAAGTTACAGACTTTGAAAGCTGTAAACTTCGTATTAATTCTCAAGCTGTTGTTTTTTTCATATACGGATTCAGTTAGGTTCGACCCGTTATAATGCAGTTTTGGATCGAGAAAACCGGCGTCTTCTCTTCTCTAATTCGAAGTAGGTTTCATATGTTTTCCTTCTTGTTTACAGATATTGAAGGTGATGAGGATGTTGAGAAGAACATTACCGATTTTACCGAAGATGAAACTATGGTAGAGTTACTAACCACCCTAGTCGTTTTGGTAACATACTAATATGATATGCCAATGTTGTAGACGTGGTTAGAGACCATGTTCCTATTATCTCTTTTTTTCTTTTTCAAATCTATTGTTCACAGAATTGATTCAGCTTTCTTTGGTCTAGAGTCGGTGTTGCTAAAGATTTTAGTTTTAATTTTTATTGTATTGTATTGAGTCTACCATTTTCGCATGTGTCATGGTTTTGTAGAAGTAAAGTTCTAACATTTTTCAACAATGTAATTTGATGGAAGCATGATTTTAGTTTATGTGGAGTGAGTATGACCTTGTGAATGCTTGTGTTAATAGGACCTTGTGAATGCCCAGCAATCAACTATCCAAAGACTCAGTTCTAAGCGTGTAATTGAGCAGCTTCTCATGCAAGAAACATTTGCAAGGTATTTCGAAATGTCTGGTTTTCTTAGCCATATACATCTCTTAGTTGAAAATATATCCGCTGTAGTTATTTAATGATGTCTATGTGGTTTCAGGGAAGAGGGAGATAGATTAATAGATATCATTAAGGCGAGGGTTGTAGATCAAACCACTTCTAATGAGGGGAGACATAGTGACAATGGATTGACAAGTGGTATGTAACTGATGGTAGACTCTGCAAGCTGACTGAATTAGTCTATGTGATAACATCTTCTCGCTTTTATATCTAGAGGTGAATGCGGGTGAAATGTCCAATAAAGCTATCATGGAAGCAAAGAGATGGTTAGAGGAGAAGAAATCAGCATCAAATTCAAAGTCTAAAGTAAGTTTTTGAAACTCTGCTTTTTAGTGTGATCTGATTGTTCATCTTCTGATAGTTTATCTTCACCAGTTTTCCCCAATTGTAGTTTCTTTGTGCTTTAGAAAACGGTCCTTCTCAGCCGTTGTTTTCATTCTCTAGGCAACTGAAGACGGTGCTGGATCGCCTGTGGACGTGGCCAGGTCATATATGCGATCTCGTCTGCCATGTGGATCTCCGGCCCTGAATAATTCAGACTTTCGGTCACCATTACCAGCACGGATGCAGTTTCTTAATGAAGGGACACCATTTCCTTATAGTGCTGGAAACTTATCCTCTTCCAAGGTACATCAGAAAGTTGTCCAATATATTGTGCTGTGCAGTGCAGTGCATACTTTTCTTATGGTCAAATGTTTTCTAAAGCTCTGGAACTGTTTTTTTTCTTTTGGGTTCATGTTAGTTACTCACGAGACATTTGTGTGATGCTAATTCCAGTTTTCCAAAAGATTAGTGGCTCTCTCATAGTTATGAATATGTATTCTGACTTTTGGTACCAAAATGCAGCTGAAAAGGAGATCCAGTTCAAATCCGTCATGGAATATTCAAGATGAAATTCGTAAAGTCAGAGCTAAAGCAACAGAGCAAATGCTTAAAACTGCATCCCCCAGTAGTCTAGCATCGTTGGAACCTAAACACATCCCCTATGGTTTAGATGCATCTTTGAATGTTAATGGAGGTGTCCAAGTTGTTTCTTTATTTCTCTATTCACTTGTGGAAATACTTTCTCAGTAATAGACAACATGAAATGAAGCTGAAAGTAATTTTGCTTCTGTTCTTTCAGCTTTACGAAATGAACTTTACGAAATGAACAAAGCGGGTTTCTACTAGAGTCAACCATACCGACCTCTCAACAAAATCAGGTACCAAGCACTCTTAAACCATGTGTCTCTATGACAAAAATGAATTTAATCTCCTTTTTCAATTCCCCCCCCTTGTGTGTTTTACTTGATTGAAGACTACGGAAGCTAATCAAGGCATTGAAGAAACAGGAGTTTTACACACTAGATCTCGTTAGTTTCTCGCTTCATCCGTTCCTTGTATTCACTCACTAAACTTTAATATCATATAAGTCTGTCTGATGGATTGAATTTCTTCTGCTCGGGTGGAGTTGTGTTAGACAAGACATTTATCTCCACAGAAGGAGTCAAGACATCTGAAGATACAACCGCTCCTTCAAGGTTTTTTACTGTGGATAACCACAATTTGTACCAAGTTTCTTCTTGTCAGATCCTTTTCAGTATATTCATATTATTAAGCATCTCAACCGTATTTGACAGTGGCACCGGCGTAAATGACGACTTCATCCAACCTAGCTCGACTATTGGAGACACCACAAATGGTAACACTTTTGATTTCTAACTACCTTTGATGTTGATTTTTGGATGATGTTTAGGTGGGTTCTCGTTATTTACCTGCCCTCCTATTAATGCAGCTGTCTTGGCTCTTGGAGCAACTTTGGATCCAACTGGGAACTTTTGTATCCCTAAAGATGTGTTTGAAACATCAAAAGAAGTAGGCGCAACACATCATACTTCTAACGGTTTCCCATCTTCATCACATAGGTGAAAAAACAGCTCCTTTGTATGGTTTGTTTGACATAAGATGATATTACTTCCTACTAACGCAAATCCTTGCTTTTTCAGTTCACCAGTGGCGATGGAAGGTCAACCAAAACCCAAACCACCAGATGAAACCGAGGCTTCTCAGCCTGTAGCAGAAACTCCTGATGATGATATCACAATAGAGAATGGCTCAGATGGCGGGATTGACAATGAAAACAATAACAGCGACTCGAGTGCCTCACATAGCACCCATGAAGAAGAGTGGCTCCCAGGAGACCAGTCTCTACCTAACTCAAACTCAGCAAGTAGCAGCCCGGGTACTACCAAGGTCCTGGCATACACGAGAAGAGGAAGGGGACGAGGTAGGGGAAGAGGTCGAGGCAAAGGACGTGCCAAATAAACTGTAAGAAGAGCTGTGCACAACAGCAGCAACCCAAAGCAGTAGGAGATAGAATTATGTGAGTAATCTCTTTAAGATTTCAATCCCACACTATTTGTCTACCAAGATCTTTGTCATTTCCATGTCTGTTTGAGTTCTTTTTGTAGTATTTGAGTTGGAAGATTTAGTCTTCTGGAGTTATGTCAAACTGTGTATCTGATTCTGTTTATTCAATTTCTGAATCTTTAATGTTTTATGTTGTAAGATTGAAACTTGGTTTCGTTATAGCTGACAAAGCTTTCCAGTTTGCACTAACACTCATCTTCAATCTCTTAAAATGTCATTTTGTGTTAAAGTATAATACTTTTTTTACATGATCTGATGTTAAGAGAACCTAGATGAGATAACTCTCAGATCAGAAAGAAAACTGCAGGTTGGATGAATAAATGGTTCAATCCTCGTTTCAAAACCTATTTCGTATGTCAACTTGGTTTAATCCACAGTACGAATAAGCAAATTTTATCAAGACAGAGAGAGAGAGAGAGAGAGAGAACAGAAAAAACAGACAGAATAAAAAAGAAGAAAACGAACAAAAACCAATAAGCAGCAGACGATCGAAGCTAATAAACAGAGAAGAGCGAAACTTTCAGACATTCAAATCTGAGGACAGCCAAGACATCACTGGTTTGGTCGGAAGAAAGTTAACACATACTTTCTTTTGTTCGGTTTTGTCATTTTGTCTGAATTTCGGGTCAATCTCTGAGCAAAAAAAAGTTGCTCAATCTTCAATCTTTAATCCCGCTTCTCATTTGCCCATCTTCGTATCAACATTTCATCCTTTTTATGCAATTCGAATTGGTTGCTCTGTTCTCAAGCTCGAATCTTTATTCTCAACTCCACTGATCTCGACTTTCTCCAGCTGAAAATTCCGGTAATTCTCAACTTCTTAGCTTCTGATTTGCGCGTGGAACAGAAAAAAATGCTCTGCTGCAGTTTCGTGTTCTTACCAGCTCGTAAAGTTGGTGACTTGTCCTTCTAAGGGATTGATTTGGTAGCTTTTGAGTTAGGGTTTGTATACTGAATCAGCCAAGGTGGAAGTTTAAGCTTCTTGCTTTAAGCTGGATAGTATTACTAAATTATGATCTCTAGTGTTTTGGTTTTGAGGGAGATGAGATTTAGCTTTGCATTATATGGCCTGTACTTGAAGCTTCAGCTAAGTTCTTGATATGCTTCTGGATTTGAGTTTGAGAAGTTATAATAAGTTAATGAGTTGGATTTATTGGTGTGTAAGATAACTATACGCTGAGAGAGTGTGCATCTTGTGCACTCCTCTGACTGTTTCCATCGGGTTTTGAAGAAGAAGAAGTAGAAGAAAGAGAAGTATGCAACGTCCTGAAGACCACAGGATTGATCTGGCTGAGCTGAAAGTGCATCTTGTAAAGAAGATTGGGGTTGAAAGATCTAGAAGGTATTTTTACTACTTGGGTAGGTTTCTGAGTCAGAAGCTTACTAAGAGTGAGTTTGATAAGTCATGTCACCGTCTTTTGGGGAGGGAGAATCTTCCTTTACATAACAAGTTGATTCACTCCATCTTGAGAAATGCATCTCTTGCTAAATCTTCACCACCTGGTCACAAATCTTTGGTGCTTGGGAAGGAAGATGGGCCTGAACAAAGCGGTAGGAATAACCATGTTTGGTCAAATGGGGTGTTACCCAAGGTTCGGTCTGGAACGTGTGTGGGGACAATCAGAGATAGGCCTAGTCCACTTGGTCCAAACGGTAAGGTTGAATGTTCTCTGCATCAGCCACTTTCTAGTAGAGAAGATAAAAGCGGTAATAGAAACACTGAGAACCAGGACTTTGGTCCGTTTGCTTATCATAGATCAAGTGGATATTCTGATGAAAGAGGACTCAGAATACCGGATGAAGGTCATGCCGCAGCTCCATTTAGCATAGATGATGAAGCTCAAAAGGAGCTAGGCAGATTGGTTCTTTCAAAGGGTCCTGTTACGGCTCCTCTAGGGATACCATTTTGCGCAGCTAGTGTTGGTGGGGCCCGTAAAACAGTTCCAGTTTCGACCAGGGCTGACTTCATTAGTTCCTATGACAGTGGTGGATTATCAGACGCAGAGATGCTGAGAAGGCGGATGGAGAATATTGCAGTGGGACATGGTCTTGGAGGGGTTTCAACGGAGTGTTCTAGTATGTTAAACAACATGTTGGACATGTACCTGAAGAAACTGATTAAATCATGCGTCGATTTGTCTGGAGCTCGGTCCACGAATGGGAAGCCAGGAAACCAAAGCTTAAATGGTGTGTGGCCGAGTAATGGTTTGCAGAGACAAACTAGCAACCAACCGTCTACGCAAGAACAGCATCAGGTGTCTTTGCTTGATTTTAGAGTTGCAATGGAGCTAAATCCACCTCAACTTGGTGAAGACTGGCCATTGCTTCGGGAGAGAATGTTCCTCCGTTCGTTCGAGGAACGGGAAGGGGTGTGAACTTAAATGTTTGGGATGTTGGATATTGCAAAATTGTCCGAGTAAGCTGCTCTGGTCCAAAAAGAAACTGGCCACTGGTTTTGATAGCAAGACGTTCTAAAGCGCTGGATCCTATAATGGACCTGATGGCTGAGAGACACATCTATGTCCTGCAGCCACAGACTCGGGCCACTGTATTTAAATACGAAATACGTGTTGTTGTCAGGTCAGTAGTAACTGAGCCATCCCAGCAAGTTTCAAGCCCAGGCTAATAAGGGAACCAAGAAAAAGTTTTGGTGGAGATACTGTGGGAGAAAGATACAAACAAGCATGTAATAGCTGCTGTACTGTCGTGTATGTAACATAGTCTTAGCATTGTTCAAAATTCATAGCTGGAAAACGCTTTGACATCACTTTTACTTTTTACATTTACATTTTTGTTTTCTAAATTTCAATGAAAAAGTTATTTTTGAAGTCCTCAATGCATTGTAAACATGTTATTCCTATCATGTTAGTGAGAACAACGTTGTTTCTATCAGCCAAGCTGTTCAGAAATACCAAAGCAGGTGGGCAATTCCTTGTTTCTTTGAACCAAAACTCCATCGTCTGGCAAGTCTATAATTCATATTCATTGAACAAAGTGCTTTAGGTGTGCATATTACCCCCTGTAGTTTAGTAAGCAACCTTTGAAACTCTGCAATTTTTGCCAAGGATAGTTTTAGAGTTTCAAGTACTTACAGATATTATCATGCTCCCAGAAGCTGATTAATAATCTCTATTTTAGATGAAGATAGGGATATGTTTTGAAAATATGCAGATTGCAGAAGGTAACTCTTTGAAGGTCTTTCTTTTCAAGTTTTCCTTCCACAAAAACTTATTGCATCCAGAGATCCAAATTCCAAACAAGTGTAAACGGCTCATTACAAGACCTTTGTTCCACATTGATCAAAGCCAAAAACTTAACTATGTAGGGAGGAATCGAACCTAAAACCTACAACAACATCACTTACCTCTCCCATCTTCCAAAAATCCAAAACGATGAAGAAACTCAGCATTAAGAAAAGAGAGCCAGCCAGCACTCTAAGCATTAGCTTCTAACCACCCATGATCATCTTGGTGTGATTCTGACCCTCCAGCTTCAAGAGAAGTTTCTCCCTCACCCTTCTCTTCTCCGCTTTTATCTCCATACATCTTTCTTCTAGCTTCCTTACGAGCCTCCCTACGAGCCTCTTTCTTAGCTATATTCGAGTCTTTGAACCCTTGTTCGAACTTGGCTTCATCCTCTGGATTGAAGAATGCTACTTCCATTTGGCCTAGCTCTGCGTATCTTTGCTCCACTTTGGTTTTCCAGAAAAGACCCATCTCTGTGTCCATCTTTTGGTACGGTGTTTTAAGCAGGTACTCGTCTATCCCTCCTGCTTTGTCAATGCAGCGGAGAGCGTGCGTTGTGACTTTGACTTTAATGTGGCGGTCGAATATGTAGCTGAACAGTCGCTTCTCCTGTACGTTCGGTTTCCAACATCTTCTTGACCTGTTCGCAAAGCACACCACATCGTTACAACTTTTATGATTAACAAAAACACTCCGAATCATATAAGGGATTTAAGAAAGCATATATGAGAGCTCATATACATCCCACAGAGGTACATGGATCCTACAGTTCTCTCTCCAAAGTGGACAACTTTAGTCACACAGAGAGGTACATGAATCCTATTTTTCTATATCCAAAGTTGATAACTTTAGTCACACAGTGACAGAGGTACACGAATCCTACATTTCTATCTCCAAAGTGGATAACTTTAGAGGTACATGAATCCTACATTTTTATACATAAAATCTATAAAGTGGATAACTTTCCTCGCATGCATGACACAGAATCAAAGAGCTAACAACCCATTACCTTCTTCGATGCTTCATATAGAGCAAAAGCATCACAAGCTCTAAAGCAGAACTTAACTATATCAAGCTCTAAGCAAACGCAACAAGAAACACGAATACACATAAACAGATTCTGAGAGAGAGAGAGAGAGAGGGGAAGAGACTTAACTTGTTGCCACCGTCTTCACTAACGCGGTTACCGTACTGGATATGACGGCCGGCGTAGAGACCGCGTTTGGCTCTGCCCATCACGACTTTGGAATCCGGAACACAAGCCTTAAGCTTCTCTTTCAGCTCCGGCGTCAAAGTCTCCGCTCCGACCTTCTTCACCAGCTTCTTCATCATCTCCTTCCCTCTGAACGCCATCTTCTCGTTTCTCCGATGAAGATCACAGATCGCGATACCTATCGGCGGACGCTGTTCTTCTCTCTGTATGCTTTGGTTTAACCTGGGGAAAAAAACGGTTAAGTTAACGATAGTAGTAAACCGGACGAAATTAGTTGTAAAAATCCGGTTGGCTATTTTACCTAACCGGCTCCGAAGAGAAGCTGCCACAAGAAGCAGTCAACGTTTTTCAGCTTACGTGTGAATATCAAACGACGTCGATTAAGAGATCTTGACTTCTCAAGGGTTCAGTTTCTAAGTTCCCGCGGGTTTTATATTAGATTACGATCCGTTCTTCTCAATTTCTCAATCCGAATAAACCCAATATTGATAAGACCGAACCGAATTAAACCGAGTCATATATGATTGAATCGGCAAAGATTTTAATAGTTTAGAGATTCTTTTTAAATCTGATTATGTATTAATGGGTGTTATGCAAAGACTAGAAGCCAAAAACAATTTGTCTAAGGCTTCTGGTACATACATCATTGGAAAATTAGTCTCACTAGCATTCAAGGACATACATGATGAGTTTCTATCATGGTTATCTATTGTAACAATTGAATATCTGAACACACAAATATATGTTGTTGCATTGTTTATGTGTATTATATGCATGTGATTGCTCAGAAAAAGGTTGCTTGCTAGATATTTATTATCAAGGAATACCTTAATATAGATTTAAAAATGGTTTTGTCACCAAAATAGTTTTTAAGGAGAAAAATGATCAAAATAAATTTTATTGAATTGTGTAAATATACATTTATACCGCTTGGGTTAACTAATCTAGACTTAGGGTTTAGAGTTATGGGTGAAATTTTGGAAATAAAGCTTAAATTTTTTTAAAAATAAAAAAAAATATTTTTAAAATAAAATAATTTATTTTGATCATTTTTTTCTTTGCGGTCTATTTTTGTGACAAAAACTTCAAAATGTATAATATGAAAGATTTACCCATTTATTATTTCTAATACGGATTTTTCACGCATAGTCCATCTTCATTCAAAATTATATCTTCACATGGCTCTCATGGTTGACAAGTATTTGTGGAGATAACCACTGGTTTATATATTACTCTAATCATATATTTATGAGAAATTAGTAAGAATACTACAAGTTAAGTATTACTTTTAAAAAATATTTTCAATCAAAATATATTAACATTTAGATTTACACTTTAGTGATTATTGTTTAGGTTTAGTGTTAAAAGGGTGGATTAAATTTCTAAATGTTTTATAAATATTTAAAAAAACTAGTTTAGTATATTTTCATCATAAATTTAAAGTATTTTTTAAAATAGTCATTCATTAATGGTAAATTTAAAAATAGTATCAAACTTGTGGTAGAACTCAAATTTCTCTTTTATTTAAGGTGATTAGCTTTTTATAATTAACTATCTTGTTTTTTGTTATAAGTTTATACTGACTTGTTTTTAATTTCTCAAATAACATAGTTTGGAGTTGATGTTTCTCCACAATGTCATGTTGGTGATAAAAGTGTTTGTATGGGATCTGTCCATTGTTGAAGATATATTGAAAGAACAGTTAAAATAACATTTTTATAAAATTTATTTCCTAAACTTTAATCCTATTTCTATCCTTTAAATATGAGACATTAAAATTAATCAATAAACTCTAAAATCCAAGTAAAAATATATAATTGTTTTCCGTTTTTAATAAATGATATTTTGATGATTTTTGTGTCCTAATTTTGTAAAATTTAGTGTTTATAATAGGATCATTCAATAAATAAGTTATTGTTGTTTCAATTTATTATATTTTGGATTTTCAGGCTAATTACAGAGAGAATCCAAGCAGATGTGAAGTATGGGGTTATTGTGACTATGTCTCATCATGGGAAATGCTTTGTAGTGATTTGCTTTTGAGAGCAATAAACCATTAATTACTCCACAGTCTGGTCTCACCATTAGGTATATTCACTTATTTTAGGGAAATTAATGAATTTTGAAATATTACTGCCAATTGCATTGATATCGTTTATTAGATTACATGTGTGTTTGACTGCCTTATATGTGCTTGGAAATCAATATTCTGATATATCGCAACAGTAAGAATCAGAAAATGTTGTGGAATACTCGTGTTTGACTCATCCCCATATGATCATTGCCGGTTTCTTTTGACTGATGTAGGAACAAAGACCCATGAGCTTATGGTGGATTTTGACTCTAACTACGATGTCCCAATGGAATAGAAAAACGAGTGTATAACCCTCACATATAATATCATAATAAATCACATTGTTATATTCTTAAATAATTTGTTTTGTTTATTTTTGGTCAGGTTTTATATTTGTTAGGGCCGCAAATTTGTCTACTTGACATGATAGCATAAAAAATACATTGGAAGAGGTAAATTTTATCTAGATGAATGGAGAAGTTAACACAAGTCTATGTGCTTGCTGAGAAAATGTTGTTTGCTAGTATATTTCCTTTTAAGACGAATTTTCCATACATAGTCCGCCTTCATTCAAAATTATATCTTCATATTTGGGTCTCATGGTTGACAATTCTATGTGGAGATAGCACCATTTAAATATATTACACTAATCATAATTTTTAGTCAATCGCGTCGTTTTGTTATAAATTTATATTGACAAAGTTTTGTTTTTCAAGTAGCATAGTTTTGACAAATGTTGGTGTTGTTTCTCCACATTGTCATGTTGATGTTGCAAGTTTATATATGGGATAATCAATGAAGATATGTTGAACGATGAGTTTGAGAAGCACAAATCTCCAAAACAAAAATCTTCTCAAAAATAGCACTTTGTAAAAATATTCTTTTAAAATATCACTTGTTATACCAAAAATAAATAAAATAGTCTAACTTTTTTTTGAAAAAATTTGCATGCATAGTACAACGTTTGAACCTTAATCCGATTTTCAATTATTCTAATTCTTATATCCTAATCCAACTCTCATCCCTTAAATATTAAAATTTAAACTTTAATTACTAAACTATAAACTCAAATAAAAGATATATTTAGTTTCGTATTTAATAAGTAATATTTTTGAAAATTTTCCTTTGTATGCTAATTGTCATAAAACATTATTTGATGATGTTTGATTGTAATTCTAATTTGTTTGAGAGATATAGCATAATGACACTTTGGTTGTTTTTATATATTTTTCTTCTTTTCACTTACAAATTTAATTATTTCACTTTCAAAATTATTTATGTAATTATTAATTTGAAAATGGTAATAAGTTGTTGAATGGAGTTAATAATAGATCTACATTGTTTTTTCAAGCTAAGTGAAATTCGTCGAAATACAAAGATTTAACAACAACTTATAATTCATCCTTGCAAATTTAAAACTAATTGACCACATAATGACATAAATGTATATAAAAATATTTCACATAATTAAAAAAAAACACACACAAAGGATACACAAAAGTATGGAAAATGAAGATGAAGTGTGTACAATATTCAAAAGGGTGGTTGTCCAACAATATTACCAGGAGGATCATAATTACAAATGATAAACGTGTCGCCACTCTTGCAAACACCCATTGCACACCCAATCCTCATACTCTTCTTCCACACTAGTTGAGTGTAATGCAAGCAATCTCTATTCCCCTTGCATCGGTAAGTCCTCCGGTCATAATATTTCCTCTCAGAGGCCCACCCAGCCACCGCGTCTCGTGGTGTCCACCCTTTTCCACTTCCCCAGAAGAGATTCTCTCCGTAAGGCCCACCTGAGTGGACGAGGTTGCAATCTCCACGTCGTGTTCGTGCCCACCTGGCCGCGTAGCGGGCGAGGTTGTTGCTCCATTTGAGAGGAGGGAGACGAAGCTTGGCTCGTAAGGTGTTGTGTGGTCGGAGAAACTGCTGTTGGATGGTGTTGCGGGTTAGGGTTTTGTAATGAGAAGTAGTTAGAGTTGGTGTTTTGCTTGGTTGGATTTGGGAAGAGAGAGTATGAAGTGGAGTAGCAATAACGATGATGATGATGAATATGGAAGTTTTGGGATCCATTGAGAAGATGAATTAGATTTGTTTGTTGCTCTCAAGATCTATAGTCTATCATGACATATACGTACACCATGATTTTTCATTTTTCATATTTGTATGGACATACTACCAGAAGAATCTAAACACATGCTATGTTAATAATTTGCAATGATAGGTGCTAATCATTTCGTTGGAACATTGATTAGTTGTAGGAATGATTCTTTTCAAATAAAGCATGGATTATAAAACTATTAGACCCATTATATATCTATGAGGAAACTTGTATAGAATGTTTACCCATATTGCAAAAAAAAACTTTTATCATAACAACTCCAGTACATCCAAAGCAAATAAAAATTATTAGATATATTCTGTGCAGCAGCTGAATATTTACTTGGTAGCTTGCTTTCATGGCTTGTAGCGGTGGGTATGTAAAATTCCATAAACAAAATTCCCTAAATTTTTACAAATAGCTAAATAAAATTTAATAGCATAAATAACGAAAATATATCACAAAAAAAAACTAATTAAAAATCAAATTTAGCAAGCGTCACTAAGTTAAAAAAAAAAACTCATTTCAATGATAAAACCACTAAAATATTTTTAACTATTGTAAAAGATTAACTCATTTTAATTATGAAATCATTAAAAACATAAGATAGAAGAATAATATTATGTTGCTTACATAAATATTTTTTATAAAACACTTACATATATATTTAATTACATCTATGTAAACAATAAATTAACTACGAAACATTAAAGTAATCATAGATTATCCATGATTAATTTCAAAAAAAAATTTAAACCAATATAAAACGTGCTAAAATTACATCATGTAAGTTCACAAATGTTTGATATAAATTAAAATATCAGAATATCATTTCATAATCATAAACCCCGTATAGAATTTAGTCTGTAAATTAAATCCCCTTATTAAGCTCAGTTTATAAAGATTGGGCTTATATTGAAAACAACCAGAAACGTAGGAACACTATAACAGCTCAACTTCTACAAAACTGGGCTTTTCATCAATCAATCACTGGGCCTTTTAAGGTTGACTCGATCTTCTCCTTCCCTTCTTCGTATCCAAATCAAGACAAAGCAGAAAATAAATATCGCATCTGGACGAGTAAACACACAAGACGAATCCACCATCGTACGTACATTTGTGAGTGTTTGTTTCCAAGATCCAAATCTCTATTGGATCTCCTACCTTGAGGTTCGTCTCTCTGCTTAACCACGACCTATGATTCAGCTTTTTTTTTGTTGAGATCGATCTCCTTTGTGTAAATCTACAATGTATCGGTTTTCTCGGACGTTCTCTGTTTGATCTCGATCCGATTTCGTTAGGAACGCGATTTTCATGTTTATGCAGCTGAGTGAGACTGCAAACTATGTAGATTCGATCGCTGCTCTCCAAATCTGATGAGAGAGATGTGCATTCTTTTTGAATCTTAGTGGATCCGAAGCTATTTTTTTATTTATTGAAAATGAGTTTTGTTTAATGTTTTGATCGTTTTTGTAGTATAGTGATGCTTGTAGCTGGATTTGAGGATTCAACATTGCCGAATTTTCTTATGTAATTTTGATGTGATGTGATGTTTGCTCATAAACCATGGATTGGAGAACAGAGTTGTTGATCCTAGCTGTTTTGTAAAAAAAAAATTGAATTTCGAAATGCGGAGACATGCTTCATTCATTGTATAGAAATTTAAGTAGAGTGGTGTAGATTATTGCTGAGTAGTTATGTGGATATTATTGAACTTCTTGTATTAGATTTACTTGAACAGTGATGATTAAGCTAATACGGTTCTTTGTGCTCAGTAACTTAAACTTGAAACCGCAAAAATTATTAACATTTGCTTTGTTTTATACTATGTGATCTGTACCTTATTGTGTGTTGTAAGAGTGAAAAAATTCTGATTTTTGGTTCCTGTTCTCTTCATTCACTTTCTGTATGCCTTATGTTGTAGTGGTGTTTCTTCGTGCATGATGTTCCGTTTCATTTTAGCTTAAATTTTTTTCTCACTTTAGTTTCTCTTTCACTCTCTGCGCAGCGTCCGAAAAGATGGACAAGTCTAGTACCTTGCTTGTACACTATGACAAAGGGACTCCAGCAGTTGCCAAGGAGATTAAAGAAGCTCTAGAAGGAAACGATGTTGAAGCAAAAGTTGATGCCATGAAGAAAGCGGTTATGCTTTTGCTGAATGGTGAAACCATTCCTCAGCTTTTCATAACTATTATTAGATACGTGCTGCCTTCTGAAGACCACACGATCCAAAAGCTTCTGCTGCTGTACCTGGAGCTGATTGAAAAAACGGATTCCAAGGGGAAGGTGCTGCCTGAAATGATTTTGATATGCCAGAATCTTCGGAACAACCTTATGCATCCTAATGAGTACATTCGCGGAGTGACACTAAGGTTTCTCTGCCGGTTGAAGGAGACTGAAATCGTGGAGCCTTTGACTCCATCAGTGTTGCAGAATCTGGAGCACCGTCATCCCTTTGTTCGTAGGAATGCAATTCTGGCCGTCATGTCGATCTATAAGCTTCCACAAGGGGAGCAGCTCTTCGTTGACGCACCTGAAATGATCGAGAAACTTCTATCAACTGAACAAGATCCGTCTGCCAAGAGAAATGCATTTCTAATGCTCTTTACCTGTGCTGAGGAACGAGCTGTGAATTATCTTCTGAGCAATGTTGACAAGGTTTCAGACTGGAATGAATCGCTTCAGATGGTGGTGCTTGAGCTGATTCGAAGTGTGTGTAAGACTAAACCAATAGAGAAGGGGAAATATATTAAGATTATTATTTCTCTGTTGAGTGCCACTTCCTCTGCAGTTATCTATGAATGTGCTGGGACGCTTGTAGCTCTCTCATCTGCGCCTACTGCTATTAGGGCTGCTGCCAACACCTACTGTCAACTTCTTCTTTCTCAGAGTGACAACAATGTGAAGCTTATTTTGCTTGATCGGTTGAGTGAGCTTAAGTCATTGCACAGAGATATCATGGTTGAGTTAATAATAGATGTGCTCAGAGTACTCTCAAGCCCAAACCTTGATATTCGCAGGAAGACACTTGACATTGCTCTTGATTTGATTACTCATCATAATATCAATGAGGTTGTTCAAATGTTGAAGAAAGAAGTTGTGAAGACACAGAGTGGAGAGCTTGAGAAGAATGGAGAGTACAGACAAATGCTTATTCAAGCAATCCATGCTTGCGCGGTTAAGTTCCCCGAAGTTGCAAGCACAGTGGTCCATCTTCTTATGGATTTCTTGGGAGATAGCAATGTGGCTTCAGCACTTGACGTGGTTGTTTTTGTTAGAGAGATAATAGAAACAAATCCCAAGTTAAGAGTTTCAATCATAACCAGGTTGCTGGACACGTTCTATCAGATCCGCGCTGGAAAGGTCTGCCCTTGTGCACTTTGGATTATTGGGGAGTATTGCCTATCACTTTCGGAAGTTGAGAGTGGCATTTCAACCATTAAGCAATGCCTTGGTGACTTACCATTTTATTCTGTTTCTGAGGAATCTGAGCCAACGGAAACATCAAAGAAGATTCAGCCAACCTCTTCTGCCATGGTGTCCTCTAGGAAACCTGTGATTCTTGCTGATGGTACTTATGCTACCCAAAGCGCGGCCTCTGAAACCACATTCTCAACACCAACAGTTGTTCAGGGAGCACTGACTTCTGGAAATTTGAGAGCACTGCTTGTAACTGGTGATTTTTTCCTAGGAGCAGTGGTTGCTTGTACATTGACCAAACTTGTTCTTAGGTTGGAGGAGGTTCAGTCATCTAAAACTGAAGTAAACAAGACAGTTACACAGGCTTTGCTGATCATGGTTTCCATGTTGCAACTTGGGCAATCTCCTGCTTCCCCACACCCTATTGATAATGATTCATATGAGAGGATTGTGTTGTGCATAAAATTGCTTTGCCATAGGAATGATGAGATGAAAAAAATATGGTTGGAGTCCTGCCGCCAGAGTTTTGTTAAGATGATTTCTGAAAAACAACTTAGAGAGATGGAGGAACTTAAGGCAAAGACCCAAACAACTCATGCTCAACCTGATGATCTCATCGACTTTTTCCATCTAAAGAGCCGGAAGGTAATATTACTTTCCAAACCATCGCTTGCGTCATTGTTTTTTTTAAATATTATTATACTCCTACTAGACAATCTGTTCAGTTCTTATACGTAGGTGTTTGCTTTATTGTACAGTTCATATCCGATTTTTTTTTTTTTCATTTTCTCAAATTCAAGGACAACATAAGTTTATAGTGTCTGGTTTCATTTTCTCGTTTCAGTCAGTAGATCAAATTTCCGATGATAAGTTTTTTTCAGGGAATGAGTCAACTTGAGTTGGAAGACCAGGTAAAAGATGACTTAAAGCGTGCTACCGGAGAATTTACCAAGGACGAGAATGATGCGAACAAACTCAACCGCATTCTTCAGCTCACGGGATTCAGCGATCCAGTCTATGCTGAAGCATATGTGACAGTGCATCACTACGACATCGCACTCGAAGTTACTGTTATCAACCGTACAAAGGAAACTCTTCAGAATATGTGCTTAGAGTTAGCTACCATGGGTGATCTCAAGCTTGTTGAGCGTCCTCAAAACTATAGTCTTGCACCTGGAACGAGCATGCAGATAAAAGCAAACATCAAGGTCTCGTCCACAGAGACGGGAGTCATATTCGGGAACATCGTCTATGAAACATCAAATGTTATGGAGCGAAACGTGGTGGTTCTTAACGACATACACATTGATATCATGGACTACATCTCCCCTGCTGTTTGCTCAGATGTTGCCTTCAGAACCATGTGGGCAGAGTTTGAGTGGGAAAACAAGGTCATACAAACCTTTTACACCCTGTTTTGAGTTTTGGTGTTTAACAATTTCCATTGTCATCTTGATGTCAGGTTGCTGTGAACACCAAGATTGAGAACGAAAGAGAATTCCTCGACCACATTATCAAATCAACAAACATGAAGTGTCTCACTGGCCCGTAAGTCCAGATTCTCATTTCTTTTTTCTTCTCTTATAGACTGAAACTCTTCTTACTAATTAATGCATCTCTCTCTATTTGCAGATCTGAACTTGAAGGAGAATGTGGGTTCCTTGCAGCAAACTTATACGCAAAAAGTGTGTTTGGTGAGGATGCTCTAGTGAATGTGAGTATCGAGAAACAAACAGAAGGAGGATTGAGTGGCTACATAAGGATAAGGAGCAAGACGCAAGGGATTGCTCTAAGTCTTGGTGACAAAATCACCCTCAAACAAAAGGGTAGTAGCTGAGGTTAGCTACTTCTTATTTTCCACATCGATCTATTCATATTGAATCCTCACACTCCTTACCATACCAATTGATTGTTACAGGCTTGGAATGGTGGGGCACAAGGTAACAGGTTTAGTCTACGTTTGTTTCTCTCTTGAGCAATTTTTTTTGTTGGTTGAACCTGTTTACTACGGAGGGGAATCGTTTAAGCAATAATGTAAAGATTAATCTGTTATCACTCTCCTTGGCCGGTATGGTACGGATGGATTCTTACTCATGAGTGTGTTCTTCGTTTTATAGTACTTCGATGATTTCTTGTTATTTGTAATTTTTTTCCTTTATATAATGTCATTTGTTGGGGAGATTGAACCATGACTTTCATCGTTTTCTTTTCCCGTTTATTGTCTATAGTAGTAGCTATTATGAGAAACGTTATTAGAGATGATTAGACAAAGCAGGACCAGTGGTGATTAGAACGACAATAATTGATAGTGTGTTGCTTCGATCATACCATCAGTCTTATGGATTCTAGTACAATGTTGTAAATATTGATTTATGCATCGTGCATTTTATATATAGATTGTACCAATCAAACAGTTTTGATGCCAGAACTGATGACAGAATGTGCTTTGAGAATCCTGTTTATTTTATAGAATGTCAATCATGCAATGCAACGCATGACTCATGCATTTCAAAGAATGTCATGACTCGTGCATATATTGATTTGTACATCGCGAATTGCATGTAATCAATAATTTGATTCCTGATCTGCTGAAAATAGTAACCTGAGAATAATAATTACTTGATTATTTGATATTTAATTTTAAAAGTACGTAAAAAAAAATTGTAATGAAATACTATTATTTTATATTAAATTTTTATTTTTTAAAAGGTATTTTCAAAAAATGAACTTTTTAGTATTTTTACCGAATCGACGGATCGAATCAGATATCTGATAAAAGATACTAATTTTTTTGGATATCCGTTATACTAAATATCCGGAAAGTTACGAATCAAATCAAATCAAATCAAAAAATTTGATTATCCGTGCGGAGCAGGTCACGGATATCCCTAAAATTTCGGAAATCCACTTCGTGCTAACCCTAGCTATGTTCCCACCCCTAGCTATAACCATGATCTAGGAGGACAGATTCGCTAGAATTTACCGTTTAATTAGATCTTCTGCCTTCTCCTGAACCGGTTAGCTAATGGCGACCCAAGTAAACCGAGTAATGCATGAGGGTGAAGAAAGAGCAGAGAAACTGATTTTATTGTCTTAAAATTTATAAAAAGTCACAAATGTAGCACAACAATTAAGAACAACAAAATTGCTGATCTTCTAGTTATAGCATTAAATAGAATAATCTAAACCCACTTGTTCCCTAACGTGAAACCTTAAGACATAAATGAACTAAGAGGGGACTTGATCAATAACTAAAAAAAGCTATACCTGATTTCACAGTATTTTATATACGTATAAAAAAAGACTACATCTGCTTCTCCATTGATGATAATCTTCCCAGGAGATGAAAGAGCAGACACAACATGATCACTTTTTCAGACAACAGCTGAAGTAGTACGTCTAATGTCAACATCGTTCTTGAGTTTCTCACTCGGCGGTGTTCCTTTAAAACTTCCATATCTCATAGGCTTGGGTATGTAAAGAGAGCTGAGAATCTTCTCCAAAGCCACCACTGTATATCTCACGTACTTGCTTGAACTTGCATCTTTCTCAACCAATGGCCCATAGTTTTGCATATAGCTTCTGTAAACCGGCACAATAGCCTGAACTATCTGATGACAAACTCTGTCCCTCAAATCTTTTTCAGGTACAACCCATGTAGATTGCTTCTTATACATCTCATCAAACGCATCGTTGAAAGTCTTCAGTCTCTTCTTGACAAGATCACGAGCCGTGGCATGTCCACCAGAGAAGAGTATAAGCCCTTCTCTGCTTAAATGGCTTGGGAGCTTACCCCAACTGTCCCTAAGGAAGACAGTAGCGTAATACTCTTTGTACTGATCATGTTCTTTCAGCCATGAATCTCCTAACTGATCTCCGATCCTCGTACCCTTTAAGTTCTTGTATAGATGCCAGTGATTGTTCATACCAAAGAAATGAGCTAGTGTTTGATCCGGATACGCTTTCATCCATGCATCCATGTTCTGCTCAATCATTTTGATTATTCTTAGAACCTCAGCCATAAGCTGATTATCTTGGAACCTTTCTGATCTCCAGCTTTTATGTATGAGCAGAACCTGAGTAAGTGTTGACTTGTACTTATCTCCTATGAGTTTATTGCAGTAATCAGTTACAAAACTGACTAGTCTAGGGACACCACCGTCGCTAGGTGGAGGGATTTGCTTCTGAATCTCTACCTGAACTAGAAGCTCCCAGAAGATTTCAGCTCCACCGTCTATTAACTTCTTGATGAGATCTCTAGTGAAGTTTTGGATCTCTATACAAGCTGCTCCACCAAAGAGACGGTTAAAGTCTCCTCTCAGTTTGTTCAATGAAGTAAAGATATCTAACAGCTTCAGAAGCTTGATTGGGTCTTTCTTGCTATCAGTCACAGTTTTGCCAAACTGAAGAAACGCAAGCATACCAGCTTGAGCAGCTATCTTAGAGAAGCAATCCATCCAAACATTCAAACCAAATTTCTCAAACACATCGTTGCAAAGCTTGAACTCTGCTTCGAACAAATGCTTAACAGCAAACTCTAAATGATTCCCCCATTGAGATATATAGCCTTCTATGCTTTGCACGTCGTTGAACTCAGTAACCGAGATGTCTAGGTAATCCAAGTCAAGTGCTTGAAGACTAGCTCTAACGTTAGAGCTCCTCACTTCTACATATATCGAAATGCACTTGTCGAGTCTATTATTCGCTCTGAGTCTCCCAAGAATGGCTTGCAGTTTATGGATTACAGTCACAGGCAACTGAGACGGTGCAATGCATGCTTGTTCTCCTAATGATGGTGGAGCCGCCATTGGAAGTGGGACACTGTTGTCCTTCAAGAGCCTTCTGAACTCGCTTTCAAGCTTATCTAAAGCAGCATCCCTAAGCCCACCATCAAGCCTAGCTTTCTCTTCTTGAAACTCCCTGAGAACTTTCAAAGACTTCTTCAAATTCAAAAGATACTTCTCATCAGCAACATTGTGGTCTTCCAAATACTCAACTATATCCTCCAACCACTGGATAGCTAACCCACAATTCTCACCTAGAAACTTCAACGCTTCCTCTAACCGCTTCAACACCGCTAAATACCCGGAGAGATCGTTCTTTGGATCTGATAACAAAGACTTCTCAAGTCCATGGACAGCATCAAACACCTTAAGCACAGCAGCTGCAGGACCAACAGCTCGGTTAATGTGGCCACCAACAGCCACAAGAGCTTCTCTGTCTGCTCGTATAGGCCTCACCGCAGCTTCAAGGGAAGGCAATCTCTGCTCAATCCCATCAAACCTAGGACCGGTTCTCTCCAAAGCCACCCCAATGGCTTTAGATTTCTCTAGACTCCATTTTAAAGACTTTCTTGCAGCTATTAAGCTCTGTACCCCTCCATTAACCCCAGTAGGTTCAGCCATAACTAAACTCAATCAGAGTAAGAACCCTAGAGAACCAAACTCTTTTCCTAGTAAAAATGGAGACTTTTCAATAAATCAAACCAAACCCACAACACTACTTAGCAACAGAACAAGCAAGAAGAAGCAAAACATAGAAGTTTCCACAGCTACAAAGCAACCCCTGAGACAAGAAAGTTTTCAACTTTTGAACTGGGATAACACAAATGAAAGAGATCAAGTGGAGAGAAGGTCTTCTACAGTAATGGGTTGCCGGCGAAGAGTCGATCCGGCGGAAAAGGCGTGAACTTGGCGGAAGAAACGAAACGGCGTGAGATTCTCTGGAGAGAAACTTTTATTGTTTTTCGACAGTTTTTTTCTTTTTGGGGCCGACGGAAACTGACAAAGTGCATGACAGTCGAGCACAAGGTTTCACAGTATCACTTGCGACTTTGGTTAAAAACGGAATTTGCTATTAAAAAATCTTTTTGTTTGATGAAAATGATAATAACATAACTTTTTGTTTAATAATTGATTTTTTCTTTTTGCTTTCTATGCTTAAGTTATGTTTCACTTTGAGAACATTTTCTCACAAATGTATTCTGACTTTCCAATCTTTTTTCTTTTTTTTTTGCTTTTTGCCTTTCTGAATTAGTTTCATAGACTTGTGATCATTTGTTTTTAATGGTCATTCAACTTTGGTAACGTATGAGTAATGCCTACATTTAGTTCACTTTACTTCGAACTTAAATGATGATTTTATTCCTTTATATGCAAATTTCCAGAAGAAAGTTTAACATTGACCGTCGAAAAAAAACTAAAAGTTTAACATTGACCAGGTGAATATTTTAAGATTTTACATTTGTTCACAAAACTGTCATTTTATAATTTCAATATAAATTTTTAAATTAAAATCCAACTTTAATCATGTTATTTTATTTTTGTAAACTGAAAAATCATTTTATTTTAACATATTAACGACAAGAAAAATATTAATTGTACGAATAAAAGGCAAAAAAAATTGTTGTATAAAAAGTTAAATATACGTGAAGAACTTTTTAATTAACACTATTTATGAACCGAAGGAGTAACATGATTGTAATTCTACCAATTGAGTTTATAGAACATGGTTTGACTTGAGTTGGTTGAACTTTAGTTGGTTAGATTTGGCTTAGTTCGGTTCAGTTTTTCACTCACACCTAATATTTGGTTCAATTCATATGATATGTATGACTAGGATATATACTTGAATGAATCATATGTTATGTATGAGTTCTTCTTTGCTTTTTCAACTACGCTACATATGTCTTAGCGTCTAGAGAAATGTATAAAATGTAGTATGTATGGTTTGTCTATTTGCCTCACGCTTCATGATAAAGGTTTTCTATGTCGGCATGATAAAATGTTTAACAAAGTTCGATTAAATCGAATCATGTAAACTAATAGAGGGGTTCATATAAGCATGAATTACGTTGTCAAAACTAATTGTCAATACAAAATAGCGGTTTGATTGGACCGCACCAGAAAACAGATCTCTGCCATTTTTTATTAAAAGACTATCTCTAATGGTTGATTCTACTTTCACTCCAAATATATTTCTATAGTAGAATTGAATTATATTCTAATAATACTCTATTTCATAATGAAAAATAGAATGATGAAAAAAAGTTAGTTACTCTATATATATATATATATATAGAGAGTAAATTCATTTTTATTCTAGAGAAATTGTTAAGAAAAATATAAGTTAATTAACACTTTTCAAAAATAATTTCAGTCAAGAATATATTAACATTTGAGTTTAAGCTTTACTGATTATTTTTAGCGTTTAGTGTTAAATGGGTGGGGTTGAATTTCTAAATGTTTTATAAATATTTAGAAAAATTAGTTTAGTCTATTTTTATCATAAATTAAAGATATTTTTGAAAATAATCATTCAT